>CM035409.1:190740460-190780460 GCA_020310875.1 Ceratopteris richardii
TTTATACCATCATAATCTGGGCGCTTGACATAGCTATTGATACATGTTTGTAAAAATATTTTCGATATATTGTACCTAGTGTGTTATTCAACCAGTCTCTGTTTATACAGAAAGTATTCACATTGTCAATTTGTAAAAATTTAGCTCATGACAGGAGGTTTGTTTTCTCTAGATTGTATTATGCCACTCACACATGCACACACTCAACGTACGTACACACACACACACACACAGACACACACACACACACACACACACACACACACACACACACACACACACACATACACACACACAGACACACACACACACAGATGCACACACACACACACACACACACACACACATGCACGTGCGCGTGCACACGCACACGCACACGCACACGCACATGCATGCACACACATGCACATGTGCACGGGTACACGCGCGTGTGCGCGCGCGCACACATGTGCACACACGTCTCGCGCGCGCGCGTGCAAGCGCGCGCGCGCACACACACACACACACACACACACACACACACACACACACACACACACACACACACACACACACACACACACACACACACACACGAACGATGCATGCATGCATATGTATGTGCGCACAAATGTATGTTTTGCATGTATGCAAACATCCATATTTATGTTTATATTTATGTAAGTCTATATTCGTATATATTAAATGTTCGGGTTCAATTTTAAGCAAATCATAAATGCTACTGACTGTTCTTGTTGAACGTTGAACTCAAGTTTATATTTGAGCATCCCATAACCTGAAGAATGAACATTCCAACCGAGAGACTCTGTTTTTTGGAGAGGGGTTTTTGTTTATCAACATATGAACATTCGACAATCATTTTAGTTCAATGTTCTGCTGTCCCAAACTTCATTGCAATTTCTTAGGCATGCTAATCCAGGTTGATAGTTTTTACTCAAGTTTTATGTTAGCGCTCATATGAGGTAGTCGGTTACTGGTACATGTACCTGAGGGGCCTTTTAACACTGAGTGGACAGTAAATTGATCTATATGCACATCTATATTTCTCTCTTTTCACCAGTAGATTTCCCGTTTATTTATGCACTGGGATCTGTCTAGCTGCCAAGCCTCTTAATTGGCTAGAACCACACTGGTGGCTTTTATGAATCGTCTTAGTAACCATATGGGTGAAGAGTAGTGCTAGTTTGTCTCCTTTTGCAGTAGATTGTAGTGAAGGAAATTGGCAACTCTATAACTGGATGAAAGCAAATCGCTTCTCTTGATATATGTTAGAGGGTTTCGCCAGGGCGCCCCACTGATTCTGCAAAACACGGATATAATTTCCAGTTCTATGATGGCTGCGAGTCTGTGAGATCATGCTTGTGGGGTGCCATCTGAAGCATGCAAAACGTGACATAGGTGACTGTGTTGAAATAAAGGTTATGTTGGGTCTCATCACTTTTTGGGCTACTGAAGAAAGCATGCCTAATGTGAAACTGTCATATCCAAACGGAGTTCAGATACTAGATAGACAGACTTCTTTCTTGAAAACATTCCCATTTCTTTTTCGCTTTAATGAAAATAAATATGTTAATAATATCAAGAACTAGAAGAAATATTTAAAGCATTAAACTGCATGTTATCACCTTTCTTTTGATAAATCATAGATTACAGGAATGAGAGCTGCGAAAAATTCCAACTTCAAAGAGCCTAATTGGTTATTACCAATGGAAAAAACACGTCAAAGCAATGATAAAAATGAATGGCCCAATAGATCACTTTTTGAATTCATTGTAACAACCAGCAAAGATTATGGTTCAGGAATGTCAGATCCAAACACTGGGATCCTGATAGCAGTTATTGGAGAAGAGGGGGGATGTTTTATGCACAGAATTCCTGTTATAGACTGTTCTATAACGTCAGAGACTGATGAGTGGTCTCATGAGAGCATTGGAAGCAGTCTTTCTCTGTGTCGGTTCCAGCGAGGTGCAAAAGATGTGTTCTTCTTTCATGGACCAGATGTGGGAAAGCTTGAAGCTGTTTGGATTGCTCCTGAAGAAGGTAACTCAATCAGCATAAAGTTTGCTTCTATCTCTGGATCTATTTATGTTAACATATATATTTCCAGACATTAGAGAATATAAGTTTTTGGTCTGTTCTAAGCTCTATGAGTTTTTTTTTCTATAATTTTTTTAAATAATTTATAATATAATTTTTAAATTTTTGTTTTGTTTTGTTTATTTGTTGGTTTTTTTTTCGAGGGGGTGTCTGTGGAACATGGTCACATGCTGGCCTCTGCTTATACGTGTATACTGTACTTGAACACCAGGTTTTTCTTAAAAGAATGGCTCATGTATATTCTTACCAAGCATGTTGGTTTCGCATGATATGCCCTCACACTTTGTGGCACAAATGTTGGACTTCGTCATGTGAAATGCTTTATGTTTTCCTCAACCTTTAAAATTTGTAGGCCTCCAGAATGAAATTCAAGTGTTCCTTTCATTGACATAATTCTGCAAAATGAGCATGTGACACCATAGTGTACACATTTCTGGTACTTCCTGAATGCAATTGCTTTATCGCTTTCTGTGTTTGATGTAGGATTTAAACTTCACAAGGTCGAAAGAGATTCATTTGATCTTCAAGGGGGCAGTGTAGTAATGGAAGTAAATCAGTTGTGATCTATTGTTGTAGTTTAATATCACAAATGCCTGAGAGGAGTCGTGTATCTTTAGATTTCCTGCAAGTTGTGTATCCCAACTTGCTGCAATGCTGAAATCTGCCTCATGTTGGGATCCCAAAAGAGACTGGAATTCGAATTCACCAATTGTTGAAGTGGAGTATTTTGGTCATATAGCTCTAATAATATTCCTCTTTTTTGACGAATTAGTGGAAGTAGTTGGATGGGAGCTCTGAGGTGTCGGTATGGTGGCTGATCTGGTAACTGATACAAACTCTTTGCATAATGATACCATCTCATAGGATCCTAGATGGGGGTGGACTGTCTCCTCTCTCGTAAATGGCGCCATCCAACTGAACAATCCCTGCTCATAAGCAAGTGATATATGTCCCAACACTTGTGCTCCTCCCACTCGCCTTTTACGGCGTGGCAACGACTTCATGCGGTGGTATGCTTGCCTATGTGTGATATCATCAAGGCCCTCATCAGCTTTGAGGTTTCGTTGTAGCACACGACACTCCTCATCATACGAGCTGTTCTGGGGCATGATCTCGATGCATTGTGGAAAGGTATCTATATGATGGGGAAAGCTCTGTATAGCTTAGTCGTGTAAGATATATGTAATCTGTGAAGTAAGCATGTCAACGAGGGCGTGTGGATCGAGTATGAGTAGTTCTAAGTGGAGATGGTGTGCGTAGACATGAGAAAGCTCGTGTGTAAAGTGCATGGTGGTATGTGTGTGTCTAGGTGAGGGAGGGGGGGATCTGGCGATAGAGAAGATAGGAGAGTGAAGCTAAGATATGTGTGATTTGCACTTAGTGGGCTTCGACCAATGGAAAGAGAATGAATGAGAGAAACTCTAGATATAGGTCCGAGGATATAATCTACGGTGCTCTGACCAACCCTATGCGGAAAACAAGTGAAACCGTGTGACTCTAGCCACCTATGCATCCCGTTATAAATAATGAGATGGTGTCTACCCTCGAGCTCAAGAAGGTGTCTTTCGTACCGTGTCGTATCCTGACACATACCATCATATGATGTGCCAGCCCCAATCTCATCCCGAATTCTTCATGATATGCGACATCTCTATAGCATATGACTCACACTATCGAGACTCTGCATATGCATTGAAGTCCCCGAGGAGGAAGATCTCACCTTGTGTAGACTTAGGACTAATGCACAATGTAATGGGGTATACAGTGAATCAGTATCTCGAGCAGGGCTATCTCCATTGTGCTTGGCATAAGATGACTTTAGAGGGGGAAAATAGCATATGGCGACCTGACGATGTATATCCATCTCTGCTTAGTCAACTCGATGCGAACCTATTGGAGTTTGAGGTCTACGGAAGCACGCGAATAGCGCAAAAGGAAGAAGAAGAAGCTTGGAGAACAACACATAATACTGAATGTATTACCAAGAGAATGAACAAAGATAAGTGAACCGTTAGGGTTATAGGCGAATATACAAGCCGGGGGGGGGGGGGGGGGGGGGGGGGGGGGGGAACCTCCTAGAGAGGGAAAAAGTGCCTCGACAGTCCTAGTAGAAGTGGCCAAAATAGGCTTCTCTTTGCTCAACCAAGATATGCATGAGCTACCAAGCATGAAGCAAAACTGGTGGACACACGAGTGTCACATCAACCAGCCTAGTGAGAGTCACAAAAAGCATGTAAATCTGGTGGTGTTGATCCTCCCTTGGGATAAAACAATCCAAGTAGCCGGGTACCACTCAAGTAGAGAAAGATACGCTTAGCCGCATGCCAAAGCTTGACGCAAGGGCAATACATAAACCTGCACATGTGCGAGACAACAAACTAAATATCAGGCAAAGTTATGCATACGTAAATCAAGCATCCAACAGCAAGCTCATAGAGGATACCATCAAACGCATCTCTAGCATCATGAAGACTCAACCGTAAACTTGTTTCCATAGGAGTGGCAATAGGTTTGCAGTCTTCAAGGCCAAAACACTGCAATAATGTGTCAATATATTTTGTTTGACACAAAGCTATTCCGCCATCAACTTGCATAAATTGAATGCCGAGATAATGATGCAAATGGTCCAAATCTGACATCTTAAATGAGGCATGCAAATCAGCTTTAAGATCACCAATATGCTTCTCATTAAGGACGAGTGAGAAGCATGCCATCAACATAGACAACAATGATCAAAAGCACATCATTCGCATGCTTAATATATAATGTGCTTTGAGTTGGATTGTTCTCAAAACCATGTGCAATCAAGTAGGCATATATCTTTTCATACCAAGCATATGGTGCTTCCTTCAAACCATATAATGCCTTTTTCAACTTGCAGACTTTGTTTATCAAAACCATGGGGCTGAAGAACATACACTTTTTCATATAAGTCACCATTCAGAAATGCAGTTTTAATGTCCAACTTCTGTATATTCCAACCATGATTAGCTTCAAGTGCAGAGATGCTACGAACAGTAGTCATTCAGCATGTGGGACCAAAGGTCTTATCAAAATCAATGCCTCTATCTTGAGCATAACCTTTTGCAACAAGACTAGCGGTATACTTGCAAACTCAACTATGCCAACTCAACTGTTCCATCAGGCTTACGCTTGAGCTTTTATACCCACTTACTGCCAATGGCCTTCTTGCTAAGAGGCAAATCACATAAAGACCACGTACCATTCTTCATAATAGCATCATGATTGCATAGTAGCCATCCAATTTTCCGAATTTTGTGCTTCATCAAACAAAACTAGCTCATTCTCATAACAAAGACTAGAGGCAGCCATAGCATAGCAATTTGATGCAAAAGAAGCACTATGAGAGCCTGAACGAGTACGATATGACAGAAGTGAATCTAATTTGCTATCTCACAAAGTCTGCACCAGCCATTTTGGTAGTTTTTGCATCCTCTATATCAGCCCTCTCATCAACAAGTGCATCATGTAAATCTGCATCAGAAATGGAATGATCTGCATCATCATATGAAACTTGTAAAGGTTGAGAAATTGCCTTATTTGGGCTAGCACTTCATTGTCCACCTGTAAAAGAGGAAGCAAAGTGTCATACACATTCTAGACCTAACACAAGCCTCCTTGGTACATGAGAGTAATGGCTGAATTGCATCTTCCACAAAAACATCATGGCTAACCAAAATGCTTTTAATCTATGGATGATACAGACGATAGCCTTTGCTTTCAGAACTGTACTCAACAAAAATACATTTCACTGCTATATCATCCAATTTCCTGTGTTGTTGTTCAGGCATTAATGCATATGCTAGACAACCAAAGACATGCAGATGAGCAACACATGGCTTGCAACCATGCCAAGCCTCATATGGAGTGATAGACTGCAAAGCTTTGATGGGACACCTATTAAGTACATATACTGCACACATAACCGCAAGCTAGAAGCTATGTGGTAAACCTTACCTTTTGACCATACACCTCGCCATCTCCATGAGAGACCTATTCTTTCTTGCAGCTACTCCATTATGTTGAGGTGTATACGGCACTCTACATTGATGTTTTATCCCACGTAAGCTAGAAATGCATTAAAATCAGAAGACATGTATTCCCCCCTCGGTCAGAACGGAGGGTGCCCATTTTACATGCTGACATATATTTAGCCAAAACCAAAAAATGTTTGAAGCACATAAACACTTCGGACTTTGCTTTCAGTGGATATATCCATGCATGCCTAGAAAAATCATCAATAAAAGTCACGAAGTAAAGGTAGTTCCCAAAAGAGGATGTCTATATAGGACCACAGATATCACTATGAACAAGTCGCAATTTCTGAGTAGCTTGAACTGAACCATCTTTTGGGAATGAGGAATGCATTTGCCCAAAATAAAGCCATCATAAACATATTTACTAGGTGCCTCAAGTTTGGGTAGAGAGGACACTATTTCAGATTTGTACAAGCATAGCAAACTAGCAAAATTTAGATGAACAAAGCGTGCATGCCAAAGCTTTGCATATGAATTCGCATAGCAAAATTTAGATGACCAAAGCGTGCATGCCAAAGCTTTGCATATGAGATCGCCTGAGAATCATGGACCGCAGATGTTGAATCATTCACAGATTTTTCTTAGTCTTTGAGCTTATACAACCCACGACATAAAATGTCAGAAGCATGATAATCTTTTTTACCAACAATCTTTTTGTTGAATACTTAACCAAGATTCCCCTTGAATACTTTGAGTCATTGCCAAGAATCCTCCTACTATAGACTGAAACTACATCTATTGCTCCACATGTTTGCAGCCACACGGATCACTCCTCACACCTCTAAGATGACCAAAAATCTTGATGCCTTTGCTTGGACATTTTGAAAAATTTGACACAAGTTCTTCATATGCAACCTTGCTGTCATTTTGCCCAAGCTTCAACCCTTTGTTAATCACTCTTTCATGACCCTTAATTACGTGTAACGACAATCGATTGTGACACACGATATCCTTTACTGTGTGCATCTTGTACTATGCTGGAATGTTGTTTGAATCTTCTACTCTTCATCCTCTAATCTCAATGATTGCCCTGATAGGTTATCATGGCTCATTATTATGTAAGTCCTTATGCAATCATACTTAGAATCTCACCCCATTAATTTAGTATGTGTTGTATGAGTATCTTTAGTTTCCTTCTTTTTCTATGATCTTTTAATTTTTCAATTCCAAACGACTTGTGAACTTACCTTCCACCTATCTCACAAGGCCAAATTCAACCTCACTAAAGTTCTGAATCTCAGAACCACTTCCACTATAGTCTATTGTTTCCAATTCTTATTGGATTTTAATTACTCAATAAGGCTTCAAGCCCCTTGTGTATGCCTTTCCCCAAAGTCCAAGATAGTACCAGCACAGTCTCTGGATGCTAGGGCTATTTTCTCCTATGATGATGGCTATAAATCTTTCACAATTATTGTCAATGCCACAACAATCATTTCCTTTATACTTTAATCAAATGAAGATCTTAACAAATGAAGATTATAAATTGAATTTATTGTTTCCAATCACCTTCTACAACTCTACTTTAATTATACCCTATTTTTAACCCTAAGTACTAACCATTTTCACCCTCCATGAGATTGAGAATGAACTAATGATAATTTTTTAAGCTACTCAATGCATCAAACTCCACTTACGTTGGCTCAATGAAAATTCTTACCATCAACGCAAGCTTCCCAAGAGGTTCTTCTCCTTGACAGTGGTGCCAAAAAGTGTTGCTTGCTTGTAGTGTTGTGATCAACACTAATAGAATGTCAATCTGATGAGACGACTTGATTGGGTTGCGGTAGGAGGTGTAGGCAGATATGTGGATTGCATAAGAAAACATAATTAAGACAAATTATGTTCCTAATCACAGTTGGGCCTGCAGATAGTAAATCATCTAAAATTTTGTGCTCAGTGAACCAAAGCTTGTCATCTTTGGTGTCGTTTCGAAGTTTCTGGCAAGGTCTACAAGAACGCCAGTGAAATCCTCTGATTTGTGATTGTATTGGACTGAAAAATGTTTTAACTCACTACATACGTGTTGGAAATTAGATAGGCCCATAACAAATTCCACAGGTCCCATAGGTCCAGGATCTACAACACAGATTCCAGTATCTTCCGAAATTGACAAACATCAACATACCACACTTAATCTTACAATGATGAGACAAAGATAGAGAGAGATTAGACAACATGTTCAAAGTGTTACGTAAGCCAGTGCTTACTCACACTATCATATATACAAATGTCATATTACAATGTGGGAGTCAAAATCTCAATCACTCTATGTGAACAGAAATAGATGGAAGAGTATGTCCAGAATTTACAAGAATATTCAGATGTAGGGACAGAAGCTGAATATATATGAGATGTAAGACCTGATAGGTTGTAGAAGAGTGAATATGAGTGATAGAAAGAGGAAAGATCAGTTTGAAACTGATATTCAGCAAACCCTAATCTGATTTTAGGCTTTGGAAGACCCTAAATCAGATGTGTGTGTGACATATCACATACTTTCAGACTTAGCATAGAATGCTAACATGTTGACAACAAAAATCCTCATACGCATATGAAAACACCTTCTCGAGCACCTCATCTGAATGCATGTAGCATGCATGTACTGATTCTCCTTTATGTATGCCGAATAGGACTCCTCCAGATATGGATGCCACTGCCTCCATAAGCTCCAAGTAGTACTTGTGTGCATAAAGAGAATATGTACCTGAATAGTTAACATCAGATGCAATCTTATGTTAAGCTCCATCCAATGTCTTTGAAGTACTCCATAATCTTCATGTAGAAGACAATCTTCAAATACATCATGTAGATGGATGATCCACACCACCAAGCTGCTGATAGGTAAGTCTTCTCCATAAACAAGAGTGTGAGCACACTCTTCTCCAAGAACAACTCCATAGCTGCTCCTCAACATGCTCCTAGAGTACACCATGGCTGCCCCATGAGTGCAAGAGCGCTACCTCCTCAAAGGACCAAAGCTGGCATTGGCTTTGTGTAGGATATCTCAATTGTGATCATAAGACCCTCTTATATAGGCCACCCAACTTCTGGCGATCAAAAATAAAGAAGCATCGTAAAAAAGCTGATTTTTGCAAATCGTTGGCTTTTAAAAAACTCCATCGCTATTTTTTAAGTGCTTTTGCTTTTTAAAACTATCCATTGAAAGTGCTACTTGACCTGCTTTTTCACACTTCTAACCACTTGATGAATGATCTGACAACATTTTTATGATCTCCATGCTGAGAGGTATAAATGAGGTACAAACCTTTAATCAGCAGAAAATTAGGGTTAGGGTTTTCTCCCAAATCTGATCTCTGATGACTGCATGTCATATACCATTAGAAAGCTCTCTTCAAGCTCTATAAGATAGGCTCATAAAAATTTTACCCAAATTTTGTGCCAAAAATGACTAAGTACCAATAGGGTTTCTGCCCTAAAAGGATTTTGGACCTATGTTACATTGATTTCCAACAATCCCCCCTTGCAACGTCATATTGGTACAAACTGAACTGGATATGTAACTTCATTCATCTTTAAACTGACATAAGCAACTTGTCCTCCAGAATTGACCTTCAAACTTTATCTTCAAAAGTCTTCTTCAAACTTCAAAAAACTGAATTTTGCTGAATATGAACCATAATGCCTGAGAAAATATGCAAACTAGATATCCAATAGTGTTAGCATACATCAAGCAATCATTGCTTGACAACATATGTAGCATGTATTGACTTTGAATCTGCTATCTCCTGTCTTTCTCAAACCTGTAAGCATACACTAGGATTCACATATTTGCATTTACCTTACGAAAGGTTTCTCAACTTACTTCTGTTGTGTCATGTAAATACACTAAACAAAATCAGAAATTGAATCCATCCTGGGACTTGTGGATGAGAACTCACAACTTAGTCTGGTTCATCTCTGACTTTACTCAACTCAACTCATGAGTCTCACCAAAATTTCATAATTAGGATGTCATCTTGTCTTCATCCTTGTTCTATCTGTAAGTCCTTCATACTTGTTTCCTTCAGAGTCTGGTATAATCATATATGTGCACACCTCATAAGTAACATACCTCTTTGAAATATCAAGCTTCTCTTCAATAGAACTCTGGAACTTTCTCCCGAACAGGAACACCTAACAGGAACTTTCTCCAGACATTCTCCTTCTTGCTTCTTCAAAAGCTGGAACATAAAGAGAAACTAACAAAGGAAATATAGGAATACCTGTAGGTATGATTCTGCATCCTTTCACATATGGCTGAAAAATCCTTTCACATATGGCTGAAAATAAGTCTTCATGTTTCATCACTCCCTGGATGATTTAACACTAGTATCCAAATTCGTTTAAAGTAAATCAGACTTTATGAAATCGGTGACGTCTTCCTTCTTTCAATAACTTTGATCTTGAGTGATCAATACCTGTATTTGAAAAATATTTGAACCCTTTTATTAGCACTGTACACATGCCAATAACTTTCCCTGCCATTCCTCGGCTTTCCAAAATCTAGAATAATCTAGAATAAGGTTAGCTGATCCTATCATAACAAAAACCTTTCTGAAAGCATTCTAGGATTCATAATCATAACACGTATCTTCTTCGATTTCTATGCAACACTAATCTGATAGAATCTGAATCTTTGACTTACTTCTTCCAATGTTAAGAATTTTACAAACAAAGGATAAACATCTGACTCAAAAATACTCAAGATCTTCAAGATCATACAAGGTCTATCAAGATCTTACAAGATCTCTTCAACAAAGTACCTGTGTAGAATCCGCTCTTATCAAACCTTCATGACTAATGTTTGATTTGCTATTTGAATGTCTCTAAGTATCCATGCTTCTTACATAAAGTTGTAAAACTTTTCTTCAATTAGATCCTTTCCAAGAATGTGCAACTCCTCCTTGAAACATAAATGGACAAACTCTCATCTTGAGAACTCCAAAAGCTGTAAGTTGATACTTCATATCTTCATATTCTTCCTGGGTGAAATGTGATAGTATCTGCTTGACTTTCTTTTGGCTAGCTCCACTTTTCAATCAAGTGATAGAATCTGATGGAACACCTTTTTGAATACAAGCAATGTATCCAAAAAATCAAGACAATCTGATTGATACATTACAAAATCTGAAGTTTTCTGAATTTTCTTGAAAATACTGAATTTTCTGAATTTTCTGAAAATATTGAAATTCTGATCCTGAAAAACTCTGAATTTTCTGAGTATACTGAATATGAGGTAACTTTTCCAAACTCAAAAAACCTCACTCCAAGTCTCCAACATCTGCCATAAATACTCTTTTACCTCAAGAGTTAGATAAAGAAGAAATATACTTCTTTGCAACTTGTCATATATCAAGTAGCTCTGAATTGACACTCCAAGAATTCTTTGAGGGAACATATAAGCTGCGTTCTCAAAATCTTCAATTTATACATAACTCATACACATATGAGTCAAAACATATAAGTTGTCTTAGATATCTGTTGCTTTACTTTCTCTCAGTACAATTCTTTGTCAAAACCTACTAAAACATGACCAAGTATAATGCAAAACAAGAAATTGCTTCTTCTTTAAACTGTCTTCTTTACACAAGATGTTCTCGTAGACTTGTCTTTGGATGTAGAGGATAAAAGTAGGAAAAGTATATGGAAAATATAAGAGAAAAGAAAGTCTTACTTTCCCTTTGGAATTCTTGGACTTTCTTCTTCTGCATCTTTCTTCCACCTGATGATGTTAACATCTTCAAACTTCTCTTCCATACCTTTTGTTCTCTTCATTTTGAAGTAGCAAGCAATCTTAACTTCTTCAAATGAATTTTTCTCTTTTCTCCAGTGCTTAAAAGTAAGAGATAAAACAAACATGATATATAAATGGAAGTGAACATAGAAGATAAAACATGCTTCTACCATCTAACTCCATCTCCTCATATGCTGAATACTGAATTACCTCTCTAGGTACAAACTTTGATCAACAAAACTTTCAACCCTGTGTTGGCTGAAAACAAAACTGATCTGATCTCCAAATTTGTCTTCTTAGATGAGCTTTCTTGCCATGAAAGAGATCTATCAAAACTGTCAAGAACAACCTCTAGATACCTGTTTTGATGTAGCTAATGCTTTAACTTTCAAAATAATGAAAGTGTTTAAAAACACTTCTTGAATCCTTCAAATCTATTCATAACTGCACTTCTAAGATATGACCTGCAAATGACAATCTGATAGTAGAAACTAATACCTGTGATTTGATGTTGATCTAGTTCCTTCGTCTTCTCCAAACCATTGTTTTTCCTTGAATTTGAAGTAGCTTTCTCTTCATCAAGTCTTGGTCTTCTAGCAATACTTTTGTAAAGTATCTTTACTTTTCCAAAAGTATTTGGCTGCTAACAAATTATCAACTTCATACTCCACACTGATAAATAAACATGTGATTGAATTGTCTAATTCTCAAATCTCTACTCATCTAGATTTAAGTGTGTATGTCATATGTCAAATGTTAGAAGATGCTCTGAAACCATATGTTGTAAACCTGGGAGCGTTGATACCAAGTGTTGGAAATTAGATAGGCCCATAACAAATTCTACAGGTCCCATAGGTCCAGGATCTACAACACAGATTCCAGTATCTTCCAAAATTGACAAACATGAACATACCACACTTAATCATACAATGATGAGACAAAGATAGAGAGAGATTAGACAACATGTTCAAAGTGTTACGTAAGCCACTGCTTACACTATCATATATACAAATGTCATATTACAATATGAGAGTCAAAATCTCAACCACTCTATGTGAACAGAAATAGATGGAAGAGTGTATGTCCAGAATTTACAAGAATATTCAGATGTAGGGACATAAATCTGAATATATATGAGATGTATGACCTGATAGGTTGTAGAAGAGTGAATATAAGTGACAGAAACAGGAAAGATCAGTTTGAAACTGATATTCAGTAAACCCTAATCTGATTCTAGGCTTTGGAAGAACCTAAATCAGATGTGTGTGTGAAAGATCACATACTTCCAGACTTAGCATAGAATGCCAACATGTTGCTGACAGAAATCCTCATACTCATATGACAACACCTTCTCGAACACCTCATTTGAATGCATGTAGCATGCATGTACCGATTCTCCTTTATGCTGAATAGGACTCCTCCAGATATGGATGCCACTGCCTCCATAAGCTCCAAGTAGTACTTGTGTGCATAAAGAGAATATGTACTTGAATAGTTAACATAAGATGCAATCTTATGTTAAGCTCCATCCAATGTCTTTGAAGTACTCCATAATCTTCATGTAGAAGACAATCTTCAAATACATCATGTAGATGGATGATCCACACCACCAAGTTACTGATAGGTAAGTCTTCTCCATAAGCAAGAGTGTCAGCATACTCTCCAAGAAGAACTCCATAGCTGCTCCTCAACATGCTCCTAGAGTACACCATGGCTGCCTCATGAGTGCAAGAGCACTACCTCCTCAAAGGAGGACCAAAGCTGTCGTTGGCTTTGTGTAGGATATCTCAATTGTGATCATAAGACCCTCTTATATAGGCCACCCAACTTCTGACGATAAAAAATAAAGCAGCATTGTAAAAAAGCTGATTTTCGCAAATCGTTGGCTTTTAAAAAACTCCATCGCTATTTTTAAGTGCTTTTGCTTTATTTTAAAACTATCTACTGAAAGTGCTACTTGACCTGCTTTTTCACACTTCTAACGACATGATGAATGATCTGACAACATTTTTATGATCTCCATGCTGAGAGCTATCAAATGAGGTAAAAACTCTAAATCAGCAGAAAATTAGGGTTAGGGTTTTCTCCCAAATCTGATCTCTGATGACTGCATGTCATATACCATTAGAAAGCTCTCTTCAAGCTCTACAAGATAGGCTCATAAAAATTTTACCCAAATTTTGTGCCAAAAATGACTAAGTACCAAAATTAGGGTTTCTGCCCTAAAAGGATTTTGGACTGATGTGACATTGATTTCCAACAATATGCTGTCAATGCGGAAGACGAGCACAAAAACCAAACTAATACGTGTAAAAATGGTGGTAAATCTCAATGATGGATTTGGGAAGGGGATTGGGCCACAACTTTTTTAGGCATAGGCATGGGAAATCCATTAGAGCTCAAGAAAAAGTGAAGGAGAAGATAGAACACGAAGTTTGAAGAAGAGTACTCTCTATTCACTTCACAAAGATACAAAACGAAGCAAAAAACTCCTTTTTAAGTGAGGGGATGGACTTTTATAGTGACCCGCCTTTTATACCATACTTTACGAAGGATAAATATATTTTGACAGATTTGAGAGTCTCTTCATTGTGATAAAATAGCCATACTCTACAACATACATCATAAATCCATTATAAATTTTACCACCCAGAAAACTTTTATCTTATCTGTTCTCCTCTGTCTTCAGTTCACAGTAGCTCTCATCCCAAGTTTCTATGGGTGACAGTAAAGTATGTAGCTTTCTCGACAGCGCATGTGTAGATGCGCACATGCAACTTTTATAGTTGCAGTCTCACACAACAAACATACCCTAACATCTTCGAATTCAAAGGATGCATACCATTTATCAATTCATCGTACATGGTACTATGGTCTACTTTGAGGAACCCACCTGAAAAGCACGATGGACATAGATTTAGTCTTATGGTGCTGTTCACCAGAATGTAAACATTTTTATGAGGAGAATTCAGGCTCATATCTCAATATGTACCCTCAACACCTCATATAGTTTGCACTTGATTCTTGCCAAATCGTTAGGGTTGTTTTGAAGCAGCTTTTCTCCACAGCCAGCAATTTTTAAGAAACCCATAAGACCAGAAGGATCAAGATACTCAAGTTATCAAAAAGAGAGTGCATGTTCAGATTGTTTTAATTACCCCCAGCCATTGTCATCAAAACTGTTCTGAAGTTCTTTTCCCATACTTTTTTTACTCTTACCATGTCTTGAGATTTTCTTGATGGATGGAAATATTTGAAGAAAAAGCCAGAGACAAACTTGTGCCTATTAACCATTGACATTTCACCTTGATTGATTTCCTTGAGATGTCCTGGTACCTCTGAATGTACCATAAAACATGTCTACAAAACTAATAGAAATACATTTCACTTCAATGAAATATTAAATCCTGTGAAGTTTTAATAGAATTTGTATCATGAAGCAGTGTGAGATTTATATGAAAGACAAGAAGCCTCTTGGCAGGTTCAGTATTTTCAGTAGAAATTTAATTTCAAAAAAGTACGTAAGTAAGCTCTGTGCTTGAAGCTGTGTGACTGCATCAATGATGGCAAAAAAGTGAATTTATAGAATTTCAGAGCTTGCATGTTGCTTCAGTTTATGATTTTTTATTCTAGCTGCACCATTTGAACATGAATGCTGTTCTCCTAAGCTGATTGCACAAAAACGTTAATTTACAAAATTCTAGAACCTGACATGTTGCTTTTTTGACGAGAGACAGGCTCTCCAGTTTTCGAGTTTGAGACCTAGCTACATATGTGAATATGGATGTTGTTTCGAAACAATTAGTTGTGAGATTCTTCTCTGCATAACTGCTGCTCATTTCATAAAATTCTTGTATTCTTCTAAAATATCTGATCTTCTTTATCCTTCTTCATTCCTCTCTATGTCCTTATTTATATTTTCTATTGGTTTCTTTGAAATTGTCACCTCGTTTTCGCAAGTGCTCTTTCCTGTCTAGAAGTTATACGAGCCGTGCACACATGTAATTATGACTGCTGGTTCTAATAAAGCCAAGGTGTTGTGGATTGACATTTTGACAGGTACATGGAGGATCCAGAACTTGATGTTAAAAGTATTACCAGAAGGTTGTGACAAAGATTATCTGCCCATTTCTGAGAACAGGGGAAGCAAGATAATGCAATACCACTTTGTATGTGAGGAAGCTCTGATTGGAGAGAATGAACTGAATTCTGCACTGGAGTTGCATGTACACAGCGTTTCTGAAATTCCTTATGAAGAATTTCTAGTTACTGATTCAGATGAGTCCGTGAACCAAACGATCTTAAATCAGAAAAGGGAGGAGGGTATGAAAGAGTATGAGGAATTGAAAAGCCTGTTATTGACTTATGATGCTGTTCTTATCATAGCAGGCAGTGCTATTGCAAGTCTGATTGGAACGAAAGAGGTATTTGAAGGGTACCTCATTGGTGGAATCTTGGGGTTTCTTTACCTCTTGATCCTTGAAAGGGCGGTAGATCAGCTACAAGTGCAGTCTTCTTCATCAGTCTCAATACAGGACGATCAAATAGTTTCTGTACAAAATGAAATAAAGGATTCTACTGAGAACCCCTCTGTCACAATCAACAAAAGAGGAGTTGAGCCGGCACAAGTCTTCTCTGTTTTCAGAACACCCTTGACAAAACTGTCAGGCTTTCTTGCTGTCAGTGTACTGTTAGTGAAGGCATTGAATCAAGATAATCAGGTATTATCAAAGGAAATGTTGTTTGCAGGAGTAATTGGTTTCATGATGACAAAAGCTGCAACTATTTTGGCATCCAGTGTTCCCATGTTATCACGGAAGCGTTTACACTCATCGAAGACTGAATCATGAAGTGTATGAAATTACCAGGCATTTATGCTATTTGTAACATAGTGTATAAAATTGTAATTTCTGATATGACAGCATTGAACTTGAGGAATACACCAGGAGGGTCTTTCAGGAATCAGACCATCTAATTCTTCCCAAGGGATGAAAGAAAGGGCTAGGTATTATTTTTTTCCTCCCCTTTTGTCAATTAATTTCAATTATTTGTTTTCAGATACATGTGCTTATGGTGTGCCGGTCTTTTAAACATGTCTTATCTATGTTGAATTAATTTATCTCAAAAGATTGTGCTTTGAACATGTGTTATCTATGTTGAATCTGGAATATCTCCAAGAGCTTGTGCTTTTTACAGCTTTATTTATTAGCTGCAAAGAACCATTACACGCTACCCCTTAATCTTCCCAAGCGATTCAAAAAAAGGACCAAGCGTCATTTTGTTGAAAATATAGGTACAAGATTATGTGATTATGACCTTGAAAAGAGTCAAAGAATGAATAAAGAGATGGAGGATGCAAGGAAGGTGCCACCTTATCTATATGGAGTGGATTGAAGCACCAAAAGTCATCAAAGATAATAAGAGGACAAAGGACAAACAATGAAAGGTCATGGGGGGAGAGAAGATGCAAGGATAGATGAAGAGTCACATGATGTTGTGGAGATTTCTTATCTGCATTTTTTGTAATTTTTCCTATCTTTTGTTTGCATTTTGTGCTAGGCTTCATTATGGCTGAGTTTGCCCATCACTTCCGGAAGTGATAGAAGCTCAGTTCGCAGAGCTTCTTGTGAGTTCATGCTCATGGTGTATGTGAATTGTAGGGTGCGTGTGAGCATGTAATCACTTTGACTTCTATACCCTATTGGGCACTGATGACGTTAGTGGGGATGTCATAGTATTGAGTGGATACTGTGCATAATGGAGCCGATATGCTATATAATCTTGTGGTTGACTACCGTGAGCTTATAGTTGCACTTTCATTTGAGTGTGAATTTGGGGTTTCCAGAAGAATGATCTCCTTCTTCTTCTTCTATTGCATAATAGGAATATACAAGAATGACCTAATACAACAATACAACTAGTGTAAGGACAAAGGAAACCATCTTAAACCTTGGATTCCATGTGACCTTATATATCTCACGATTTGTTCAGATTTTGGAGAAACTAATGCTTCCATTGCGTCCGGAACGTGCCGAAACCCCAAGATTGATTGTCTATTCGCTGAATTCTGACACCTGGAGGTCTTGTTTCCAGTTGATGACATCATTGATGACATCATCAACTCGTAACCTCCCTTGAACCACCCTTGAAAAACCTATGTAAGGAGGGGTTGGTCACATACATATTTACTCTTGCCAGCTCAAGAAGTCACGATCTCCAAGTACTTTCCAAAGTTCCAGTTTGAGTTCTAGTCTTGTGTCTTGTTCTAGTCTTGTCTAGTCTAGTATTTGGGACATCCTGTTGTGTCCTGTTGTAATCTCGTAGTACGAGATCTTGTTGAGTTATTTCTTGTATCTAGTTCATTTCCTCCAAGGGAGTTCTTGTAATCTGGATATCTTGTTTCATACCTATGATCCTAGGTTGTGGGATCTCCTGTATCATCCCTAGTCGAGTTATCCATACCTATCGGTCTTGGGTTATTTCCCCTATGTGGGTGATCTTGTAATCGAAAGTATAATTCCGAAATCTTGTCTACTCTAGTCGGATAGCACAATCTAGTGCTCACCTAACATTTTGGCAAGGCTACCTTCATCAAGACTAGGCACCATGGAGATTATTTGTGAAGAAATATTTTCTGCACTTAAAGTTATTCAACAACAAATCCAAGAGATACAAGAAAACCAACAAAAGGTTCAACAACACAATATTCAAGATGTAATCACATAACTTCACAGGAAAATTCAAGAGCCGCAGATCATTGTAAATCAATCTTCTGCAAGTACCCCCATGACAACTAACATGAAGAAAAGTCCAAAAAAGAGCATGCCTGAAAAATTTGATGGGACAAGATCAAAGGTTCGAGGATTTGTGCAACAAGTGAAGCTATTCATCAGGATGCAACTAGATAGGTACCCAAATGATGCTTCTCAAGTAGGACTCATAGGACCTCGAGAGTTCATATCTTTGTTTGGAGATACCAATTGTTCACGTGTTGCCGAAACAAAGCTAAGGAAGCTACATCAAGGAAATAGGCCTATGTCTACCTATGCATTAAAATTCAAACAAATCATTTATGATCTCACATGGCATGAGGATTATTTTATCAACCAATTTCCATGGGGCTTAAGTGATGATGTCAAGGACCTTATGTTAACCATGCCCAAGGTAAATACTTTGAATGAATTCATGAATCAGGCAATCGAGTGTGATAATAGGTTGTTCAAGAGAAAGAAAGAGAAGAAAATTTCTACTCAAGATCGAGAATACAATTTTATTTCAATCCCTCAAGAACATGTGTTGGAAGAATCTCAACCAGAACCCTTGCAGTTGGATAACCTCAGGGTTAAGCGACTTACGCCAGAACCCTTGCAGTGGATAACCTCAAGATCAAGTGACTTACACCAAAGGAAAAAAAACATCGAAAAGACAATGGATTATGTTTTTATTGTGGAGATCATGATCATATGGTATTCAAATGTCCTAAGAAGAAGAAGCAAGTTGGAATTAGGGCTTTTAGAATCACCATCCCACATCAAAAGAATCATCATCAGAAGCAAAAGAGGAGTACCTCCCATCATGAGAATCATGCCCTTGATTCTATACCTAGGTATACTACAAACCCTTTCTAGTTTCATCATAGATATCCATCAACATCGTGTTCTAGTACAACATATCAAGAACTTTACAAAGACCAAGAGCTATGAAGATTCAAGTTTTAGAGGAACTCACAGTCACACAACCGCTCCTCGTGGAACTCGTCGCTTGAGGGGGAGGTGATATAATGGATGTAATGGACAAAGGAAACCATCTTAAATCTCATATTCCACATGACTTTACATATCTCGTGATTTGTTTAGATTTTGAAGAAACTATTGCTTCTATTGTGTCTAAAACATGCAAAAACCCCAAGATCGACTATGTATTTGCTGAATTTTGACACCCGACGATTTTGTTTCGAGTCGATGATATCATCGATGACATCATCAACTTGTAACCACCCTTTAACTGCCCTTGGAAAACCTATATAAGGAGGGGTTGACCACATACGTACTCAGTCTTTCCAATGCCAATCTTGGGAGCTCAAGGAGTCACGATCTTCAAGTAAGTACTTTCCAAGTTCTAGTTCGAGTTCTAGTCTTGTGCCTTGTTCTAATGTTGTCTAGTCTAGTATCAGGGACATCCTGTTGTGTCCTATTGTAATCTCGTAGTATGAGATCTTGCCGAGTTA
Organism: Ceratopteris richardii; assembly: GCA_020310875.1. Taxonomy (NCBI): domain Eukaryota; kingdom Viridiplantae; phylum Streptophyta; class Polypodiopsida; order Polypodiales; family Pteridaceae; genus Ceratopteris; species Ceratopteris richardii. The sequence continues at coordinate 190,760,580 of CM035409.1, forward strand.
TTTCTTGTATCTAGTTCATCTCCTCAAAGGGAATTCTTGTAATCCAGATATCTTGTTTCATACCTATGATCCCAGTTTGTGGGATCTCTTGTATCGTCCCTAGTCGAGTTATCCATACCTATCTGTTTCGGGTTGTGGGACATCTTGTTTCAGTTACATATTCTTGTGTTATTTCCCCTACGTAGGTGATCTTGTAATCGAAAGTATAATTCCGAAATCTTGTCTACTCTAGTCGGAGAGCATAATCTAGTGCTCCCCTGACAACTAGTGCAATATATAAAGAGCAATACATAAGGAAAATCCTAATGTCTGTGAATGAGTGAGTTGGCAAGAAACAAATGCGCCATCACTTTGGGCAGATGAATCTAGTAAAGCTCAATCAAATATCCTTAACATATACTGGAGTGACCACTATACATTTCAAAGAACTGAAATAGGTACGTGTCATCTTGGATCATCACATGTTGAGCTTGATATCTCAACACTCCGCCTCAAGCTTAACGTCATGTCCTATAGTCCAAGCATCTTCTGAAACTTCTTCAACTTCTTTGCTCCAAGTGCTTTAGTAAAAATATAAGCAAGCTGCTCATCTGTCCTCACATAAACAAGATCATGATGAAGTGATAATGTACCTTGATATGCTTTGTTTTAGCATGAAAAACAAGGTTCGTGCTAACTGAATGCTGCTAAGATTATCACAATAGATGATGATAGGCTTTTGCACTTCCACACCTAAATATGCAAGCAACATCTCTAGCCATGATGCTTCACATGCTTCCATTGCAACACTTCTATACTCACTCTTTGTACTCGACAAAGCTACCGTGGGTTGCTTCTTACAGCTCCACGTAATAGCTGCACTTCCAAGTGAGAATGAGAAGCCACTAGTAGATCTTTTATGTGGAATACTACCAACCCAATTTGCATCAGTGTATCTATGAACCTGCAACTCTGCACTAGCTTCATAAAGCAATGCATAATCCAAAGTAGCACTCAGATGATGTAGAGTGCATCTCAGATCATCTAAATGTGGTTTCTTGGGAACTTGTATAAGTTGACTTTCAATTCCAACAATGTAGCTTAGATCAGGCCTTGTAATTGTGAGATCAAACTTCCCACTATTTTTATGTGCATAGTAGCATTTTCCAATGCTTCACTTGACATAGTATTATCATGAGGAAGGAGATAAGGAAGAGAGTTCACACACACACACTCTCACAATCAAAGAGAAGCACACACTTAGATTGAGGCAAGGAAGAATGATCTTCTTTTTTTTCTTCTATTACATATAAAGGAATGTACAAGAATGACCTAAAAAACAAGAATACAAGTAGTGCAATATATAAAGATGATCAGTACATAAGGAACAACCTAATGTCTGCGAATGAGTGAGCTCGCAAGAAACAAATGTGCCATCACTCTCGGTAGATAATCTAATAAAAATCAATGAAGTATCCCTGGCATATACCGGCATGACCACTATACATGTCAGAGAAACAAAAAACTAATACGTGTCATCTTGGATCATCACATGTTGAGCTTGATATCTCAACACTCCCTGTCAAGCTCAATGTCATGTCCTTCAATCCAAGCATCTTCTGAAACTTCTTCAGCTTCTCTGTTCCACGTGCTTTAGTGAAAATATCAGCAACCTACTCATGTGTTCTCACATAAACAAGATCAATATCACCTCCTAATACCTTCTCTCTCTCTGATGAAGTGATAATGTACCTCCATATGCTTTGTTCTAGCATGAAAAATAGGGTTTCATGCTAACTGTATGCTGCTAAGATTATTTGATAGGCTTTTGCACTTCCACACCTAAATTTGCAAGTAGCATCTCCAGCCATGATGCCTCACATGCTACCATTGCAACACCTCTATACTCAACCTCTGTACTCGACAAAGAAACAGTGGGTTGCTTCTTGTTGTTCCATGTAATATTTGCACCTCCAAATGAGAATAGAAAGCCACTAGTAGATCTTCTATCTGGAGTACTACCAGCGCGATCTACATCGGTGTATCCATGAACCTGCAAATCTACATCAACTTCATAAAACAATGCATAATTCAAAGTAGCACTCACATAACGTAGAGTGCGCCTCAGAGCATACAAATGTGGCTTCCTGGGAACCTGCATAAACTGACTTTCAAGTCCAACAATATAGCTTAAATCAGGCCTTGTAATTGTGAGATATATAAGACTTCCCACATTTTTTGTGTACATAGTAGCATTTTCTGATGCTTCACCTGATGTAGTATCCAACTTCAAATTCTGATCTAATGGCATATAAATTGGCTTACAATAAGCCATACCATACTTTTGCAGCATATTCAAGGCATATTGCTTTTGCAACATCCATATACCTGTTTTTGTATGTATAAACTCAATGCCCAAGAAGTAGTGCAACACACCAAGATCTTTCACGTCGAATTCTTGCATAAGAAGTTGCTTTACCTCTTTGATGCTTTCTTCATTATCACCACTTACAATCAAGTCATCAACATAGATAGCCACAATTGTGATGCCATCATCACCCTTCCTTGCATATAGTGAATGATCTGCATCACACATAGAAAACCCAATGGTTCTTAAGTAATTGGCAATCCTTGCATGCCATGCATGAGGAGCTTGCTTCAGCCCATACAAAGCCTTTTGCAACTCGCAAACATATTCTGGAAGCTTTGAATCTTCATATCCTTGTGGCTTGTCCATGTATACTTCTTCCTGTAACTCACCATGTAAGAAAGCATTCTTCACATCGATCTGATGCAAAGTCCATCCTTTTGTTGTAGCTAATGCAACAAGTGTTATGACAGTAGACATTTTAGCTACAAGGCTGAATGTTTCCTCGTAATCAATGCCATATGTCTGTGCATATCCTTTTGCTACCAATCATGCTTTGTACCTGCTTATGCTACCATCAACATTGTGCTTTACCTTATAAACCCACTTGCAGCCTATGGGTTTCTTTCCTTGCGGCAATGGAATTAGCTTCCATGTTTTGTTTCCATAAAGTGCAGCCATCTCCTCATCCATAACTCTTTCCCAATCTGCATTTCCAATTGCACCTTCAAAACAAGAAGGTTCAACATCTTGTATTACCTTGACGAGCCACGTAACTATCATATGTTAATTGTTGTACATAATTCTGCATCCTCCCTGGTCTTCTTGGTCCTCGGTCACCTCTCCTTGTATCATCTGCATGTGCCTTTCTAACTCCTGGAGTCTTCACAGAGGGCAATCCAAGTTCCTCATCAAGACTCTTTTTTGAACCACTTGAATCTCCATCAACGTCTTCAAAACCTGCACATGTTTTATGAACAACAAAAAGATTTTCTTTACCTTTCTTGGATGTATTTGATTAATTTGCTTGACTGAAATTTCCACACAATCTTCCACTCCATGGATTTGAGTTGGAACTATTGCTTGGTGATGCATCTGGTCCACTCAAAGCTTGAAATTTTACACTTGATTTTTCAGCATTTTCTCAAGAGAAGGATAGCAAATCACTGCTTGCCCACTAATACTCATAGTGCCAAGGTAGCTAATTTCTATTCTCAAGAATGGAGTACTAGTGATAGGGCTAAGTGCTCTATTCATACACAAAATTAGAGTAAAATGCTTGAAGTGCCCAAGGGTTGTGCATTTCCTCCTCTTATGTCTCTGTTTGACTTCCCCCTTGATAGGGAGGTCTTCTTATATAGTTTTTTTGAGACTTGTAGGGGATGGCTAGTAGTCTAAGAACAAAATCAATTTCTTCCCTTTGCAAGTTCAGTGGCAAGTTCACACCTTGGTCCACATAGTTATTTTCTCCACCACCATCATTTTTTTGAATTCTGGTACCTTAACAGAGATTTATCTAGCAAAAGAGGTCTTTCTCATGCTAATGATGCCCTCTACCTCCATCCGCCGTCCATTCTATTTTGGCAGAAAATCAAATTTACATTGCAAGGTGTTGGGTGTATATGCTATGTGCACATACCACATGAGGTAGAAATAAGTTGGATCCTAGATAAGAAAAGTGCATCTTTATTGGATATTCTATGGAGGAAAAAGATTATAAGTGTTATAAACCCAATACTAAGCAATTAAAGTTCTCAAGTAATATGGTTTTTGATGAATTAAGACCATAGTATGGATACAAATATAAAGACTACATAGTTAATCCAAATGTCAAAATGCAGCAAAAATCCACTTCTATTTTAGCTCGATAAGCTTCAACACCTTCATCAACCATCCAAAGATGCAAGAAAGAGTTGAGAGCCATTCATCATTCCCTATCTCAAGGCAAAGCATGATTCAAGGTGAAGTGAAGGACCTAGTGATGACATAGCTAGTGAAGGTGAAAAAAGGAGAATGATACATATGAGCTAGTAGCTAAGAAGAAAGGAATGAAGATTGTACAAAACAAATACATCTATAATGTAGAGAGTACACACACAGAAGGAAAATGAAAAGAAGAGTGTGCTCACAAAATGAAAGAGTGAGACTCAAAAGTGAGTAGACCATGAAATGGGAAAACTCATATGGATTAGAGTGAGCTTGCCAAGAGCATGGAGTAGGCTCCTTGAGCTTCTAACCAAGGCTTCTTATATAGAGTTGGAGAGGGCTCTCCAAAGTACATATGTGGGATAATTCCCTTTGAAGGAGAATGAATACACTAATAGAAGCAAATGACAAGGTACCCAAATATAATGAGATACAATATAAAATGGGAAGGAGATGGAAAAAGGAGTGTCTCCTAGATACAAAATGCAGATGCACTATGATATTCTCAACACCCCCATGCTGCTTCATTTTGTAGAGTATGGAGGTTGTTAGGGTATAAGAGAAATGTCCACCATGAGTGTAGCAGAAATGCAAACACCAAGAAGAAAGTTTCCATGTGGAAATCCATAGCCTCTAAGTGGGATCGATCATGTATGATCGCCAAGTACTCCATAAAATGTCCACCAGATAGATCAAGTGGATGATCCGTAGATACACTGTCAACGAGGTATAGGAATGGAATAAGATCTCACTCGAAGAGATCATCTACATGCGAGATAGATAAGATGACTCCATGTGGTATGTGGGAATCTCCAAAGCTTTGAGAATATCCACTGTGAGATTTTCATTGCCAAGAAGTAGGTCTTGCATGAATGAAAAGTATAACATGAAGCATGAAATTATAATCACATGGTAGTACATATGTATGCTATAGTTCTCCATAGGATGTACAAAGTCCTCATATGTGTCGGTAGGACTATGAAAGCCCCCTCTAAACCGAGAAGATGGCTCATAAAAAAGATCCAATTGAGTGATGTATCCATGTAGATCCAAGAGTATCTTGTGGAGAATGGAAAGATATTGGACTCCATGAATGGAACAATGTATGCTTAGAATGCCACTGTAAACGAGTTAAGTGGACTCTCAAAGAGATCAATGGAAAATGACGAGCTCCTAAGCCTAGATTGAAGCCCAAATGAAGCTGAGGAGAAATGAAAACCTTCGATGGTAGTATGGGAGGTGTAGCCATTTGAAAAAAAGCTGTACCATGATCTGGAAATCCATGTACGAAGATAGCATGCTCTATGTAGTGTGATTGTTCGGTAGTGGAATGATCCCCCTTTGAAACCAAAATGGGAGGATCTGGATCATGAGAAGAATCCAAAAGGAATGAACACTTAGATTATTCATCAAAAGTGCAGTCTCTGGTAACTATAATTGACTGACTCTTAGGATCATACAATTTTTATGCCCTCTGATGGTCACTATAACCGATAAAAATATATTGCTTAGGCTTGCCATCATTAGGGCCTTGCACATAGGCACCATGATCAAAGAATCTGAAATAGCTCAAACTGGGTTTCCTATGAACATAAGTGTTAAAAGTGCGCTTGCCGTTACAGACACTTTTAAACTCTTTTCGGGTTCTTGGGGATGGTAGGGCTCTGATAAATTAGAGGCCCTGTATCTTATTTTCCCATTTAACTCAGGCAAGTAGTACATTAATGTTCAGTATCGAATTCTTTATACAGGTTTACTGTTTATGATCGTGTTAAGTTTTTCACAGTACGTAACGCAGGAAGTACTAATTAACGTCGCACAGACTTATTATCAGCAACATACCATTACTGCGTTAATCACCAATTAATGTAACTTAACAAGGTAATAGTAACAGTACTCAGAGATAAGGAATGCTGCACTATGGCATCTCCACAGGCCGCAAATCGCCCAGACAAACAGTCTGGCGATCCCGTTCCTCTCTACCGGAGAGCCACCAAAAAAGTACCTTTTCATTAATTGATAGAAAGATACAACACTTCGCTACGACCTTTCGATGCGTGCGGTAATAGAAAATAGGAATTACATAATGCCAATCTGGCGACCTTACACTGGCACGCACGGTGGACTTGAACCCGCAACGGAAACAAAATTAAGGCTCGTCTACGATGCCTTGTATATACATGGTTCTTGCTAACTTGAAGGTTCTGGTAATTTTCTATTTTAGCAAATCCAACATCATCTTTAAAATGTCTGGCTCTACTAATTGGGCGTCTGTGCGTACATAACTGGGCGCAATTACTTGACTCATCAAAACTTCAGCCTAAGTCTGCAAAAATGCCTCTTGCAAATAAAAATCATTGGCAAGGGCTGCATCACGGCTCAGTCTCATATCTTCAATTTGTTTATCGATGCATGAAAGACGCTCTGCTTGATATCCCAACTGCTTTTCTCTTCTCTCCAGTTCTTCAGATTGGAACTGCATGGTTTTAAAATAGGCTTCTCTTTCATTCTGCACTCCTTCCAATTCTTTCTTCAATTTGAGATATTTTCCAATCTCTTCTTGTAATTCTTGATCACGTCTGAACAGTGTTTCAATAGTCTTATGGAGCTCCGCTTCAGCTTTAAGCACATTGGCGGCCAGGGACTGAGAAGCTTCTTCTAAGATACTGTATGCTTCACGCGTGCTATGAAGTTCATTACCTATGGCGGTCATCACATCTGTTTTATCAATGAGTTCCTGCTTCAACGTGGTTATGTCTGTATCCTTTTGACACAGTAAAGCATCCTTCTGTGCAAGCTGATCTTGAAGTTGCTGAATCTGTAATTGTAGGGCATGGTTTTCTGCTTTCACCACATTAGTTTCTTCTTGTAATGGCGCAATGTCGGCCTCTAAGACATCCACTTTGTGCTCTAAGTCTTGACGGATTCTATCTGTTGCCATCTTCAATTGCATTGGTAACTGTTGTGAGAATTGGATCAACATGCGACCCATTGACTCAAGTTCATGAAACATGGGGGTTGGAACCAGAATGGTAGGAAGGGATTGGGATGTAGAAGCAGAGAACAGATGAGGGGAAGATGGTGGGGAATAGGCGGGAGAAGAAGATGAAGAAGGGGGTACGTCGAGAATTATAGGGTGGACTGGGGCAATTGGCGCAACAGTATTCATGTTGGGCACCAACACGATTCCGGTGGTTTGCTGCGTGGTTGCTGCAGTTCGGTCAATTATAGCATCGACCAAAGCCATCACTTCATTGACAATCTCAGCAACAATGGCTTGCACATCCTCGTGATTTTGCTGCTAAGAATCCTCCTTGGAAGAAATTTCTTCAGATTCGGTGGTGGACGCACTTTGTTCCTGCTGCTGGATTGGAGAAGACTGGGCGGAAGAATCAATATGGATAGAAGTGGCAGTATCGTGGAAAACTTCTTCTTGATGTGCGGCGTTAGATCCTTGCACCTGGCTCTCAGATGGACTTATACGGGCGTGTTTCCGGCGAAGAAGTTGGAAGAGATCTTCATCCTCATCCTCTTCATCTTCGAGCATCCGAGTGGATTCTTCATGTAATAAGAAGGGAGCATTGGGCGGAGGTTGCGCGGCTTGAATGGCTGGAAAGAGAAACGTGAGGATATGGGGAAGACGTGATCGTGGAAGATCACCCTTATTGACATGTTTAATAACCGTAACACATTCATGGTGAATGCACCGGAAATAATAAGAGGCGAAATTGACAGGCTCACGAGAAGCCATATCAATCATCGAATAAAAGGGACGCGAAATCCCGTAGGTACGTTTCTGCAAATTCAAGATCGCAACTAAGAATTGTAATGTGGTACGTTAAAGATCAGGGCGACATAGAATGGCGTACTCATTAGATGAGTGCCATGGAAATAATGCGGTCATGGTAGCGACAGGGAGCAGAGGACCATTCTCCAAGCCTTCCATGGGAAGACGAAATGCTTCAACAAACGAGGTCAGAGTGATCACTACGCGTGTTGGTAAGCAAAGAATAGGCCAACTCTGCTCCATAGCAGGTGGCAATAATCTGTGCATAAAATGGATGACACTCCATCGAATACCAAGGCGATTCAACGAAGTTCAAAAGACCTCGGATACGCAGAAACTCACTCACGTCCAGGGTGAGTCCTTCACGGAAGGTAGCAACCTTGGCTAGTGCTTCCATGACGCGCACGTGAAAGTACAAGAACACAGAGAACACAGAAAACACAGAGCACAGAAAGACACAGACACAATAGCGATTAACAATGGAAGAATTAAGATTAAGTAGACACACAATAACGTGAGGCGATCGGAAACCCTAATCATCATGCGGTATTGAAATGATAACCACCATAATTATGGCGTGCATGCATGAGCAAAATTAGTAACACAGGGCGGCGATTAATCATATTTAGATATTAAAACGAGGAGAGTTACAGTTTGTATTCACTGAAATACGGAAATAAAAAGAAAATAAGTGACATGCGGAAAAACGAAGAACACGTCAGCAGTGATCAGGCTGTTGGTGATATGGGCATAGCTTTGAACCATTAATTACTTTGGGAAGGGAAACTCCGGTCAAGGTAGTCAACCGAAAAGTAGCTGGACCCACTTGCTCACTAATCCGGTAAGGACTGAACCACTGTAATTTAAATTTCCCAGCAGAATGATTTGCTTTAGCATTATAAAATAGCACAAATTGGCCCACCATAAACACAGGAGTCTTGAGGAAACGATCATGAGTCGGGGCTTGCCACAACTGAACTTCTTGAAGAGTTAGGAAGCTTTCCCAACGGTGTTCATCCAAGGTTCTGAGTGCTTCCAACCGAGATGGCAAAGAGTCTTCGGGCAACAATTTCTGAGTGAGGGCCACACATAGACTTGGCACTACAATTTCCATCGGCGCGATTGCTTCCAACCCATAAGCAAGCTTGAAAGGCGTCATTCCGGTTACCACTTTGTATGTAGTTTGGTATGCCCATAAAACTGCGGGAAGTAACTGGTCCCAACGTTCTGGAGATTCCACGATCAATTTGCGAAGCATAGTCAACAGAGTCTTATTGGTGCTTTCAGCCAATCCATTGGCACGTGGATAGTATGGTGAACTGAATTTATGCAGAATTTGAAAAGTGTGCGTTAGTACTCGCATTAAATTGTTGGCAAAATGTGTGCCTTGGTCTGTCACAAGTTCTAGAGGTAATCCATAACGCGGAAAAACATCCTTCATCAGGCATTTTGCCACCGAAACAGCTGTGGCTGACCGTAAAGCCCAAGCTTCTGCCCATCTGGTAGCGTAATCTGTATAGGTCAGTATATATCGATTGTTGCTAAGGGTGGTTGGTGGTGTTATTGGCCCAATAAAATCGAGACTCCACTTCTGAAAGGGTTCCAAAGGTAATACAGGTTGCAGAGGAAAGAAGTGGTGCTGTAGTGGCTGTCCAAGCCGTTGACAAGTGTCACACTACTGCACAAACTGAGTCACGTCTTTGTACATGGTAGGCCACCAAAGCCCACTTTGCAGAATTTTCCGGTGAGTAAGATCGGCTGCAAAATGTCCACCGGAGGGTATTGAATGTGCCATAGCAATAACCGAGTCTGCTTTATGTGGTGGAATACAACGAAGTAAGACACCAGTATGATCCATGTAGTATAGCTAACCGACAATCAACCAGAATCTGCGACTATAAACTGCAATTTTCCGCCGCAGAGAAGGAGGAGTATGAGGAGGAAGACACCCTTCAGTTAGAAAAGTGAGTAGCGTATCATAGTAGGTAGGCGGCACAAGAGGTTCTGTAGATTCGTCCCGAGCTGGCTTAGTAGCGTAAATTGCTGGTGTAGTGTCATCAACCCCCACCGGAGCTTCATCGGAATCCAACCGAGATAGGAAATCTGCCAAGGCATGTGTGGTGCTGGGTCGATGAATAACTTCATAGTCGAATTCCTGTAACAATAAAATCCATTGAGCCAAGCGACCACCTAAATGTTGCTGTCGGACTAGATACACAAGCGCGGCATGATCCACGTGGAAGATGAATTTTCGGCCCAACAAATAATGCCGGAATTTCTTCACAGAGTACACCAACCCGAGACATTCTCTTTCGGTCACTGAATAGTTTCGTTCAGCAGGAGCTAGTCGGCGACTTGCATAATAGACAGACCGAAACCACTTGTCAGTTTGCTGCATTAAGACCCGTCCAATGGCTATGTCTGATGCAGCTACAAAGACATGGAACGGGCGTTCCCAATCCGGGAGTTGCAAAATTGGAGCCTGCATTAATAACCCTTTTAAACGATCAAATGCAATTTGGCATTCTGGAGTCCATTCGTACTGCCGTGGAGTACTAGTCATTAGCCGATTAAGTGGTGTTACTAAATGAGCTAACCATCGTAAATGTCTTCCATGCCACCGGATTTGACCCAGGAAGCGCATAACTTCTTTCGGTGTTGTGGGGACTGGAGCCTCCAACACGGCTGCGACTTTATCCGGATCAACTTGGATTCCTTGTGCAGATATAATATGTCCGAGGAGTTTACCACAAGAGACCGCAAAAATAGATTTTGTCAGATTCAAGAATAACCGGTATTCATGGCATTTTTGAAAGCAGCACCGTAAATGATACAGGTGCGCCGTAATTTTCCCAAATAAGGAAAAGTCATCCATATATACTTGCATAAAAGTAGTCAGATAGGGTGAAAAGATTTCTTGCATACACCGTTGAAACGTGCTAGGAGCATTCCTTAACCCAAACCACATTATGGTACAAGCATAAACATCCCAATTCTTGATGAAAGTTGTTTTTGGTATGTCCTGTTCTTCCATTCGCACCTGGTTATAACCATTGTAGCCGTCCAGAAAGGAGTACATCTCATGCCCAACCACTCTGTCTAGCATTGTGTCGAGAAAGGGGAGAGGAAATGGATCAGGTACCGTGGCCGCATTCAGTTTTTGGTAATCCACACAGATACGCAGCTGTTTATTTTTCTTCGGAACAATCACGATCGGAGATATCCATTCAGTGTGCTCGATTGGTACAATGAGTCCCACCTTCAATAACCGATCGAGTTCTGCTTTAACCTGTGCTGCATAATTGGGGTTCATTCGGTAATTGGATTGTTTAATTGGCTTTGCCTCAGGTTTGAGCACTACCCGATGTTGATAGATTCGCGGATCAAGACCTTTCATATTGTAATAAAGTAAGTCTATGATCCAAAGGTCTAGCCGGTTCAGACAGATCTGAAATCGGACACCGTTTGGTCATCCGTGTGTATGACCAAAGATCTCAAGTTTAGACTTACTAGGAGGTCTTGTGCTCTTGTGAACAAGTGATCCACTTAGCTTAGTGGTTAAGTCTCAAGGATGTGAAGGAGGAGGTCTTGGGTTCAACCCCCATGGGGTACATGGGGAGAGTGTTTTGCCCAAAGAGCTCTAGAGCCTTCTAGAAGCATCCACTTGAGTTAACTCGAGTTAACTGGGACACTTGGCGCACATGTAGTTACATGGCTGACACTTGGATGGTTAGTATCCACCTGCCCAAGAAGGCAGTCCCCTGGAGAGAGCTATATATAGAGGCATTTGGTTGGGAGGAGAGTCATCTCTCAAGCATGTGGTGGTCGTAATCCTTAGGTTGTTGCATTGGTATCAGAGCCTAGGAAGTAGGCTTGGGCAAGGTGGAATGATCCAATGGCCTCTAAAAAAGGCGCTTGGGCATCCTCTATGTGAAAGGGTAGGAATTGTGGAAGGCGCGCACGTGAGTTTCAAGGATGGACCTTACAATGATTGGGGTGTATCTCTCAATCCGTAGGTCGGATTGAGGCGTGCAATATACCGTTGGAAAGCTCTCGGAACGAACTTTCCAATGAGCTAGCTTGGAAGTGTGAATTTCTTGGGAATCCTTGGGTGGAACTTGATTGAGTGTTCAAAATACCAAGCATGGGTGAGAACAAGGTTCAAGACTGAGGTTGAGAACAAGGGCTCGAGACACCAAGGTTGCGAACAAGAAGGTTCAAGACACCAAGGTTGAGAGCAAGGGTTCAAGAGACCAAGGTTGCGAACAAGGTTCAAGAAACTGTGCGAGGTTGAGGAACATCAATTCAAGGGCACCTAGGGAGTTCAAGGGACTAATCACCGAGGCTAGAGGGATACAAGAGTAGATCATTGAGGACAATGATCGACCAAGGGGGGAAGAATGTAACATAATCCTAGTAGGAGATGGTTGAACCACACCCTAAGAGAGAGGATTAGGAAGTAATCCTCAACCATGGCTTTTGGGGCAAGTGGTTAGCCCATCACATTCCTAACCAAGAGGTTGTGAGTTCAATTCCTTACACATATCGCGATAGTCCCAAGCAAAAACATCGGAAAACTCACGCAGGAGTCGGATCAAATCTTCTTGGAATGCCCCAGACAATCCTGCCTTAATCTTAACAGGTCGCGGGTTAACCTCATCACCCAAATTATATGTTACTAATTGGTCTTCCGGAACATAAAATTGTCGAGGTTTCACCAGATTGTCTACTGACTGTAAGAGTTGATGTAGGATGGCTCCATCCATAGCAACACTATCATCTGCATCCGCCTCTTCGGTCACTGGAACAACTGTACACGCTGCCGGACTCCACGTGTCCGCTACTGATTGAAGATCTACAATACCTAAAGAGATCAGATCTTTATTGTTCTTCAGAAACGCCTCTTCCTTATCATCAGATAAGCCATCCAACATGTGGACCAGCTCCGCTACATATGGTCTGGCATGAAGCTCGTAGGGCTGGATGGCATCCAGTTTAACAACATATTTACGGTGATTATCTTTGAAAGTCAATTCCTGCGTTGACCAATCCTGTATAACTTTGGCTTGTTTCAACCATGGCCGACCGAAAAGTAGATTGTAGTCGAGGCTGGATTCTGGCAGTTCTAAGACTACAAAAGTCATTTTGAATGTGATACCCTGCAGAGTAAACGGGATATTCCGTACTAATCCCACCGGATGGACTCGGGATTGATCTGCCATTCTTACAAAAAACTGGACGGGCTCGATTTGGGTCCATCCCAATTTCTTGCAGAGGGCTGCAGTAGCTATATTCACACCCGAACCGCCATCAATTAGCACTTGAGTAATCTTGTGATTTTTATGCCATACCGTGATCAATGGGACTGAATGGTCCACCGTAGAATCAGTTTCCGGTTGTATTGTTGCAGGCACCGGAGTACCGGGAGATCCAGGACTGACCTATTGTTGAAATTGCTGCCTAACTCCTGGCACCAATGCGAGCAACTGTTCCAACGAGAGTGAAATGGAAGCCTTAGATAAAATCTCCCATATCTGATCTGTTTGAATCGTACTCCTCACCACTTCTGATGATGATTCTGCTGTTATTGGGTTAGGATTTTGTCCATTCGCTCTCATATTTGGCAGGGGGACCTGTGTTACCGGAATTGGATCAGGAAACACAGTTTGCTCTTTAGCTTCCCATTGGCTAGCTTTGGTATACATTCGCTGCTGCTCACGGATACCAGGTTCGAACACCTCAACTGCTGGTTGCAACTGCTTACCCGATCTAGTCTGGACCACTGCTTCTTGTGATTCCATTGGTGAGATATAGACCATGTTGGTCATCGGGTTTTGACGCTCCTTCTTCCTTTTGTCGTATTCTACTGCATCCTTGCAAAATCTCCAGATATGGCCAATCTCACCGCAAAAGTGACATCGAGGTGGTGGAAGAGAAGTACCTTCCGCTGATGTACCTGCCTGCCATCGATTTGAATTAAAATTGGTATTCCGCTAACTCCGATAATTTCTATATCCTTGCGACTGATTGTTTTGCATCTGTGGTGGCACGTAATGGGTTGCAGGTTGACCTGGTTCTTGTATAATAGCGTTTACAGCTGCTTGCCCCTGCACTTTAGCATTATACACACAATTTTCCATTGAGTGTCCGGTTGTGTTGCAGATGGCACAGTACATCTGGTTAAGGGCACATGTAGCACTGGTGTGCGCTGGATTTTTGCATTTGGTGCAATACATCTGTTTAGCCGGATCATCTATAACGTTCTTACTGGCTTTCAGCCACTCCAAATCTTCGCTGAATCCTCCAACTTTATGCTCTAGTTGTAGGGGCATCGCTATAACAACATCTAGTGTCATAGCCCCCACACAGTGGATGATCATGATTTGTCTTAGCTGTGGGGTCAAACCGTTAATGAACCACTGGGTTATAACATCATCTGGTAAATTAGCATGTGCCGGAGGCAATCGTCTTAAATGAGTTCTAAACAATGTGGCATATTCCTGAACAGTCTGGTGCGGCTTCTGTCGGTTATTCTGCAGATAGTCGAAGATTTCGGCAGGATTCTTCTTCAACTGGAACCTCTGTAAAAACGCATCCCTTACTGCATCATAGTTAATGAAATGGTTGATATCATACTCTGTTAACCATCTCGCTGCTTCATTGACTAATGTTGCCTGAAATATGATGGCCTTGTATGCCAGATCGGGTGGATGGTTCAGTACTGCAAGCTTATCTCGAAGGTTCGCACATGTGCATCAGGGTCATCACCTGGAAATCCACCAAACTTTGTGTAAGTCACCCCTATTGGAACCGGTCGAAGTGGAGGTGGCTGTTGCTGCTGCTGCTGTTGTTGTTGCTGTTGTTGCTACTGTTGTTGCTACTGTTGACCACTCATTGTGTTATTAGTGGTACCTTTGCTGTCTCTTGGATTTTGAGGGGGTGTCTCTTGTTCTTCGGAATCTGTATTATCAGATTGCTCACCTTCCGGCTCGAAAATAGCGTTCAATCTTTTACGGATCTCCAAATCAAATAGTCTATCCTCAGCTTTGGTATCAAAGGTAGGCAAGTTTGCCCTGAACATCTGTGTACGTAATAAAGATCCCCTAGGGAGTATCACACTGTCACCGAAAAACTGTAAATTCCCACCAACTGGTACCGAAATTTCACTGGAACTTGTCGAACTTTCACCGAAACAGGTTATACTTCCTCCGGCAACGATCTCTCTGGGTAACACAACTTTATCCTCAGAAAGGTTCAAATTCTGACCAAATGGTATCAAATCAACTGAGCACTGCGTCCCTGTACACTCCGAAGTTATTGCACCTTCTTCAGAACGCACTGGAATTACACCGGAATCTACTGAAATCTCATCATTTATCACCGAACTGGTATCGGAATCTCTACTAACTGGCTCCGATTCTTTGGCAACTAGGTTTAAATGGCCTGCAGTTCTACCACCTGGGGGTGTCCCTAACAAATTTGGTACTATCCAGGGATGCTGATCTCTCCTGTACTTTGGATACGACTCGCCGGACCGAGTAACCAGCATATATCACTTCTGCACCACTTGCCTTACATACTGCTCTACCTTACTGATTATTCTCAATCCATTGCCATCTTCCCACAGATGGTGCCAGTGTTAAAAGTGCGCTTGCCGTCACAAACACTTTTAAACTCTTTTTGCGTTCTTGGGGATGGTAGGGGTCTGATAAATCAGAGGCCCTGTATCTTATTTTCCCATTTAACTCATTAGGCAAGTAGTACATTAATGTTCAGTATCGAATTCTTTATACATGTTTACTGTTTATGATCGTGTTAAGTTTTTCACAGTACGTAACGCACGAAGTACTAATTAATGTCGCACAGACTTATTATCAGCAACATACCATTACTGCGTTAATCACCAATTAATGTAACTTAACAAGGTAACAGTATCAGTACTCAGAGATAAGGAATGCTGCACTACGGTGTCTCCACAGGACGCAAATCGCCCAGACAGACAGTCTGGCGATCCCGTTCCTCTCTACCGGAGAACCACCGAAAAGTGCCTTTTCATTAATTGATAGAAAGATACAACACTTCGCTACGACCTTTCGGTGCGTGCGGTAATAGAAAATAGGAATTACATAATGCCAATCCGGTGACCTTACATAAGACTCAAACGGGGTTTGGTTCTTCAAAACATGTGAGAACCCTCTATTAAAAAGATGTACTATTGTATGTATAACTTCATCCCAAAAAATTTATGGAAGTTGCTTAGGATGAAGCATAGTATTGGCCATTTGGAACACACTTTGAATCCTTTGTAGAGCAATACCTTGCTGAGTATCCTTCTTTTCTTGGTACTTAATACCTTGCTGCTTCAAATACTTGGAGAAATTGAGGTTGATAGACCCACTATCTCCATCTAATCTAATGGTCTCTAAAGAATTTGGAAAGCCATCTTGAACTATCTGTGTCCTCTTCTTGAGCTTGGAAAGTGCATCCTATTTATATTTTAGTGAATAAACCTGAGTGTACCTAGTGAAGTCATCTACTATCAAGAAGAAGTAAAGTGACCCACTTAGTAATGGTAGATGTATAGGTCCACAAAGACCGGCATGGACTAATGCTAAGGGTTTAGATGCTTACATATGCAAAGGGATAAATGTTTGCTTACCATATGCTTGGAAGTTCAATTCTACTTGTGCAATCTTGGATAAACCCTTGACAAGATGTCTTGAAGAGATCTTTGCTAAGTAAGAGGTATGTCCAAATCGAAAATGTCTCAAGCTAAAGCTTCCTTGCCCATGAAACTTGAAAGCTTGTAGAGATCTTTGTCTTTGAATCCTTGAGCTATGACTCCTTTGGATGTTTGATTGATGACTTGGAACTTTTTTCATGATCAAATTGCACCGCCATGTTGCACTTAGTAATGGACTTCATTGAGAGAAGGTTTTTGCAAAGGCTCGGTACATATGGAACATCGGTAAGTGACTTGGTCTCACCTTTTGAGTTTGTGAACATGAACATTCCACCTAGAGTCATGGAGCAGCAAAAGTCTTCTTACTTCTTCCCAAGTGAGTTCTTGACCTCTATTGTAAAGAGTGATCACAAAAGTTTCATAGGAACTAGGAAGCTTATTAAGTAGCCTAATGAGCATATCTTCACTTGAGATCTTTTGTCCACAAAGTGCTAAAATCTTTGATAATGTTCAAATTGTGCTATCACCTTTGGCATGTTCTCTTGAGGATGAATAGAAAGATTATGGAACTCTGCCTCTAAAGCATAAAGCTTTGAAGGAGTTTTATCTTCGTTTAGACTTTCTAGTATGTTCCAAGATTCTTTGGAAGTCTTAGAGGGAATGATATGATCCTTTGTCAATTCATCACATGATAGAAGAATTTGACCTAATGCTCTTTTGTCCTTGACATTCCAAATATTCCAAGACTCTTCTTTGACCCTATCTAGTTTAGGTTCTGACCCATCTACAACTTCATGGAGAAGATTCATGCAAAAGTATGCACACATGATATCTTTCCATAGATTATAGTTCATCTAGACATTCTTCCTTAGGCATAAACATGGGTATAAAGGCAGGTAAATAACCTATCATGGATGACAAACTTGCTTCTTTCTTTGACATTGTAAAACTTGGAGTAGGGAGGGGGTGTTTAGAGTAGCCCTTGATAAAACAGAAACGCTTGAGAGGGGGCTTAGAGTATCCCCAAATTGCACTAAGAAAGACACCCTTTGAGGGCTTAGAATAGCCTCCCAAAGCAAACACACAAAAGATCTTCTTCTTATATTCTCGAGTTACAAAGTCGGGAACTTAGTGCCAAATGAAATGCCAAAGTTAGGATGTGGTACCCTAAAAAAAAACCCTTGGAGAATACAAAGTGACTCTTTACAAGATAGGTACTTGACTATTTGGAGTGCCAAATGATATGCCTAAAAATGATGCCCAAAAAGAGGGTTGATACCCTTGATTGAGAACCTTGTACAAGTTGGTTTGTCAAAAGAGCTACTCAAAAAGAAAATTGTGATAACAAGGATCATAAATATCCTTGAGTTTTGAGTACAATGGTGAGTATTGTGAATGAGTGAGAATACACTAATGCGGAAATGTGAATTGAGACATATAGTGTGAATTAACTCCAAAGAGTTGCACATACGCAAAAGTGTGATTCCATTTGATTTGGATCTTAAGAACAATATGAGTATTCAAAGATACCAAAGAGAGCATGTAAATCTTTATACACGACTTGCGATAAAAAACGTGCATATGAACCTCTTTCAAGTGTGTGTAGAGTTCTTCTCCATGAATGCATTTGCATGAGAAGGGAATGTATCACCGAAAAAAGCCATAATGTTTAATTTACCTTGCATCAGATCATTGAAATGATTATGCGTTACCAACATTTGAAAGAATATGTAAGAAGTTGTGCAACTTGCATATATTACATATAAGGCATAAGTAAATGACTCAGCACATAGGCATGTGTGTTCAAGCAATGAACAATTTCCCTTAGCTTATTCTACATTCGTCTGTAGTCTTCAGAGATGTCTCCAGCACCAGCGCACTTTAGATCTGAAACTTCTATGTGATGATTGTAGGTGTTAACCTTTGTCATACACATCATGCGGGCTTCATTGATTCAATGTTGTGTGCCTGAGTGAGACTTTGTTTGCAACCTGTAACACTTAAGGACATAATGCATAATGATTCTATATATGTATTGAATGACGTATATCTTGCATAAATATCGAATATATTATGTCTTTTCAACATTTTGACCATATGAACATTGCACTATGTACATAGTACAACATTTTGACCATATGAACATTGCACTATGTACATAGTACTAGCATCATAATGTACGGTATTATATTGAATACACATAAAACATATAATGCATACAATATGACGCGTGGATGAACAAAAACTTCACATGTATACACAATAACATAAAAGTAACTATGGATGAGAAAAGAACGCACTCTAAGATGCATGTGCACAACATAAAGTATTGATGAAAACTGTATATGCACACATGATGATGGCATCACATTACAATATATATATATATATATATATATATATATATATATATATATATATATATATATATATATATATATATATATATATATATATATATATATATCCAAAATTTGATGCATCAACAACGGAAGATTCTTGTTGCATACATATTTTCAACACTCAAAAGACACACAAGTTTAAATAATTCAGAAAAAACGCTTGATTACATACCAGTGCATGACATACATATAACAATGACTTGCTCATTATCAATGGCACTACAGTACTACAGTACCGTGTGTATAAACATAGCATTATACAACACTAAAGTGTAAACACATATGCAACATATGCATTGAGGGGGGAGAGAGAGAAAAAGAGAGAGAGAGAGAGACAGAGAGAGAGATAGATAGATAGATAGATAGAGAGAGAGAGAGAGAGAGAGAGAGAGAGAGAGAGAGAGAGAGAGAGAGAGAGAGAGAGAGAGAGAGAGAGAATGATCTGCATCACACATAGAAACCCCAATGGTGGTTAAGTAATCAACAATCCTTTCATGCCATGCCCGAGGAGCTTGCTTCAGCCCATACAAAGCCTTTTGCAATCTGTAAACATATTCTAGATGCTTTGAATCTTCATATCCTTATGGCTGGTCCATGTATACTTCTTCCTGTAACTCACCATGTAGAAAACCATTCTTCACATCCATATGATGCAAAGTCCATCCTTTTTTTGTAGCTAATGCAACAAGTGTTTTGACAGTAGACATTTTAGCTACAAGCACTACAAGAAATAGGG
>CM035409.1:190785460-190995460 GCA_020310875.1 Ceratopteris richardii
TCAATATGCTTAGGAAGAATATATGGTTCTTTCGTAGATCGCATTACCTTGGAAGAATCAATTGCCCAAAACCCAGATAATTCCTTTCTTAATGTGGAATTACTTTATACTTGGCTCGAAACCAGTCAACCTTCAAAATGACCTATCAAAATATATAAAAACAAAAACCCATTACTAGGTGCTTAAAAAAATAATTAACTCTATCATAAAAAATATAAACTTTTTTCTACCTGTTTGAATGTACGAAATGAAATTTCGTAGATATGAACAATAGTTCCTACGTAACCAAGTTTGCCATCTATAAGCTTCATGTCTTTTGAGCTAGCACATGATAGTTGCTTGAAAGAAGCAACAATAGTAGAATCCTCTGTTTTACGTAAAGAATCAATGGCCTTGATTCTAATATGCTGTCCAAAAAAGGCCACATATTAGTGAAGATTCGAGCCTACAAAAGAAATTAAATTAGTAAATAGAAACTAATATACATATATGAAAAAAATAAAATATTATTAAAATAAAATTACCTTTCGTTCACAACCTATCATTAACTCTCTGTGCTCATTTGAGATTTCTTCATTATTTGCATTGGCACGTTGCAAACGACTATATAGCCAATCCGTGAAAGAAGATATATCTGTAATCTCATTATTATCGAGATTACGTCTATATCTTTTGTTTCTTCGCATTTTACTTTGGAGATTTTGAAGTTCCTGTTCGTACTCGCTAAGGAATGCTTGCATACATTCACTATTATATGATACAAAAGTAGAAACATCATTTGTTTCTTGAAATGTAAACAAAAATGGAACTCCGTTACCTGATAATACCTCATCTGTTATTTTTGAAGAAGACTCATTGGTCCATGCACGTGGAGCTTCTTCATGAACTCTTTCAACTTGAAGGTACTCACTAACGTAATACATGCACTCTTCAAGCATCCAACCCTTTGCCATGGATCCTTCTGGTTTCGCTCTTTGTCACACATAACCTTTTAATATTCCCATAAATCGGTCGACCCAAAACATCCATCGAGTGTTGAAAACACCTGCAATCTCTATTTCATCTACAAGATGGACTAATAAATGAACCTGAATATCAAAAAATGAAGTAGGAAGTTCTTTCTCCATCAAACATAGTAGCTCTTTGCATTCACGTTTTTTTTGTGCGATCGAGTTTTTGTCAATCTCTTTTGATGTAATCCACCTATACATATCATTAAAAAAATTACAAAGAAGTTAATTCAAAAATAAAAGATATCCAATATTCATACATATTAAATATAAAAGTATCATAATTACCTTATAAGCGATCCAAGATGATAGATCACATCTCGTACTCCTTTTATTCCATCGGTACTTTTATGATCATGTCCCCATGTCAAAAGCTCGGGGCTTTGAAACATATGTCTAATCCGTGGAGCCAATGGAAAATGTCTCAATACCTTTTTTGGGATTTTACCTTCTTCGCCCTTCTATCAAGGAGATTGATATTTGGGACATGTCAAAGAGTCTGCATATTCACCTCTATATAAAATACAATCGTTAGGATATGCATGTATACATTGATAATCTATA
This sequence comes from Ceratopteris richardii, assembly GCA_020310875.1. Taxonomy (NCBI): domain Eukaryota; kingdom Viridiplantae; phylum Streptophyta; class Polypodiopsida; order Polypodiales; family Pteridaceae; genus Ceratopteris; species Ceratopteris richardii. Next base: position 190,787,035 of record CM035409.1, read on the forward strand.
CCAAGATTGTTGATTATCTTCTTCATTTCATCATGTGAGGTAGGAAGAATATTTTGACTTGGTAAAAACTTTTCAAATAATAACCTGTAAGTTCATCAAAAAAAGATATATTAAAAAAAGTAAATAAATAAATATACATATATATATACATATAATTTTATATATGTGTATGCTTATGTGTGTGTATGTGGATGTGTATATGCATGTGCATGCATATACATATGTGTATGTGTATATGTATATATGTATTTATATGTGTTTTATAGGTGTATATGTATGTATATATACGTATACATATATGTATGCATATATGTATATGTATGTGTGTATACATGTGTATGTATGTATGTATGTATGTGTATATATGTATGAATGTGTATGTATGTATGTATATGTATGTATGCATGTGTAGCTGTGTATATTTGATTTTGTTTTTAATTGTTTTTGTATATTGTGGTTTGTAAATTTTCATATTTAGACCATTGAATCGTCCAACGGTTTCCCATTTTATAGTCAATTTATTACCTATCTTGCTAAGTTGTTACAAATATTAAGTATCAGTTACCTATGAATCGTCTGGCGGTTTCCCATTTTATAGTCAATCTATACCTGTATTGCCAAGCTGTTTACAAATATTAAGTATCAATTACCTATGAAGGTATTAAGTCATATGTAAAATGGGAGGATCAAATTTATCGGGAATATTTTGAAAGATGCATTAATAGTTTTAAAAGATGGGCAGAAAAAAAGTGCCCATTCAATGCAAGTTCTTGTTCTTACCTTATCTTAAGTAAGAATAAAAACTTGCATTGAATGGACACTTTTTTTCTGCCCATCCTTTAAAATTATTTTTCCATCCGTCAAAATATTTGAGATAAATTTGCTCCTCCCATTTTACATATGACTTAATACCTGCATAGCTAACTAATACTTAATATTTGTATTCAAAAGAGTCAGCAACACAGGTATTAGGTCGACTAAAATAGGAGAAATATATGTGTCAAGAAGATTCTAAAGGTTGGGTGGACAATTCTAAAGGCTAGATGGACAAAACATCTTCATTCGATACAGGTATGTATAATTTGACCTTACTCTCATAACATGTGTATGTGTGTGTATGTTTATATGTGTGTATACATTCATGTATATTATGTGTATGTTTATATATGCATGTATTTATATATATATATTTATGCATATATATATATATATATATATATATATATATATATATATATATATATATATATATATATATATATATATATATATATATATAGAGAGAGAGAGAGAGAGAGAGAGAGAGAGAGAGAGAGAGAGAGAGGGAGAGAGATAGATAGATAGATAGATAGATAGATAGATAGAAAACTAAAAATTATACCTTAATAGTGTCGAAACAGATACATTACTCCATCCAAAACGATTTTGAAGATTGAGAATAAGTAAGATCGCACTTAGTCATGTCAAACGACTTCCTTCATATACATGCTTTAGACATTCCTCTCAAAGATGTTTCTCATTTTTAGAAATATCAATGCTCCCACTGTCATTTTGATACCAATCCTGCCATGCCATCATCTTCATCATTGTCACACAAATCTTGTACTTTATCTTCTTTTGAATATAGATCTTTCAACTTCGCATATTCCACATGATCAATAGAAGCTTCTGATAAATGAGGTCTTACTGGCAATTGTGAATGGTGTTGAGGAATATCATCAACATCATACGTTGGAATCTACACATATAAATAAAATTCATTTGTATTCCATAAATGAATAAAAAGTAAACTTTAAACATAAAATTAAATATATAAGCTATTAAATATGGATAGGGAATTTTTATTCTCTCTAGATGAAAGGTGCTCTTGGAGATCTACGCCATCCATAATTCACTAATAGTTCATCACCAGCATGTAATGTAGTAATAGCATTGACAACTATATATCTTGATACATCTCTACTCATGTATGGTGTTTCATGACTATTTTCACGCTCTTCAAATGCGCAATTAGTCCTTGAACTATTATGTAACCCTCGACTACTATTTATTAAACCTGCTATATTTCCATGCGTGTAAGGTCTTCCATCAATATATAATCTCTCATTTTTCTACATGTAAAATCCTTCTACTAGTAAGGGATGTTGCGTTCAAGCATATTCCATAAGTACTCATGCTTTGAACATAATGTGAAAGTCAATGCCAATCTCCCCATCCATATATAGGACCACAAAATGACATAAGAGTGACTTCAGAGTTCGGAGGCACATACAAATCCTCTACAATAAAGAGACCATGACCAACATTAGTAATAGTGGATGGAGCAATCATATAGTGATTACCCCAAAAGTTGAAAACCTCTCCATCTAAAGGAAGTGGTTCTCTATTCCATCCTCCATATCTTCTTCTATCATATGTTTGTACTAGAGAACGATCACGAGCTGGCAATGGATAATCTCCAGCCGTTTCAGTCTCTAAACCAGGAGGTAGAGGATTTCTAGAAATCTCTGCTTGTAATTGATAAACAGAAAGTCCATGACATGTACAAGGTATATTAACATTATGAGAAAAATTATCATCATTATCATCATCGAGCAAGTATTCCTTTATATCAACAGTAATTTGATTTTGTATATGGTTTTCAAATAAAATAATGACATTAATTTATATAAAAAATACATACCCAAGCATTATCACGTTGACCAGGTGATGGTGCATGCGCAAAAGTACCATACTCTGCCTCATGTTCAATACATTCCAATCGTGGTCTTCGATACGTGCCATACAAGAGTTACACCAACATATAATATGATCTTGATAGTAAAATTCATCATAATTCCTATCAGAGGACACATGTGAAGTCGTTGCATGGGTAGGAGGTGGTGGAGTACCCTCTGATTGATCAGAATCTGATTATAATAAGAAACAAAAAAATATATAAGTTATGTATCCATAATATTTAAGATTAAATGTTTGATATACTTACAGTATATAGTCGTTGCACGATGAGGAGATGGTGGTGGAGTTCCATCTGATTGATCAGAATCTACAAATAATGGTATTTGATATTAATAATCTGATTATTTACATACATAAACATTCACATATATATATTTACACATACACACATATTCACATATACACATTTACACATACACACATATTCACATATACACAAATACACATTATTGTGGGATAAATTAATGTATTTTGTATGAATGAGTGTATATGCATGCATGTGTGTGTACGTATATATGTGTGTTTATGTTATATGTATGTATATGTGTATATGTATGCATATATGTATGCGTATATGTTTACATGTATATGTGTATGTGGGTATGTGTATGTGTATGTGTGTGTATATATGTGTATGTATTCTGATTTTTTTTTCTGTTTGAGATTAATTAACAGGAGATATTGTATGGTGGGAAAAAATAAGAGGCGACCTAACATACCACCTGAGACGTGGCAGTTTTTTCGTAGACAGCTACATCTTTAGGAGTCATTTCCTCAATAGAAGGTATACAAATTAATAGTTTATATTTATAATTTTCATATATTTTAGTAAATTTTTACATTTAATTTATGTATTTCTTTTTTCTTAAATAAACAGGTGGCTGCAAACAAGAGAGTTGAGTCGGGCCACACATCGCACCTAGGCCAAATGGGCCATCATGGTTTTGTAGCTACATTTGTAAGTATATGTGTTATTGTGAGTATATTTTTTATTTTAGTTAAAATGCAACAAACTAATCTTTTTTATTTGTTTCAATGCAGCAAAAGGATTATGGCCGATATCCTATGAAACATGAGATCGAGTATGCTACACATTTTGGATATTGGTATTTGAGCTAGTATATGCGAGATCATCTGGATGCCTTTGTGAGTATTATTAAAGTTTATATAATTATTTTATTTTTATGAATGGTTTAATTGTTTTACTTATTTATGTTTGCTATATGTAATACATGAGTATTATGGAGAGGAAGATATGGATGAGGTGGAGAGACAGACACAGGAGGGACGATCTCGATCGTCACAGGATGATCATGATGATGAGGATGAGGATGATCAGGATGATCATGATGATGCTGATGATGATGATCATGATGATGATGATTAGGATTCTTGATTATGACATTGGATTATATGTATTTACATTTATATATATATATATATATATATATATATATATATATATATTTCATTTTAGTTATGTTTTGAATTGTGTGTATCGTATTAAGTAATGAAAAGTTTTGTTCTATTGATTGTTATTATTGTTTATATTAAGCATGTGTTTTAGTACTTTAATTATATAATTCATTCATATGTGTGTACATAATTGTATATGTATGTGTGTGTATATGTATGTATGTGCATGTGTATGTGTGTGTATGTGTGTGTATATGTATGTATGTGCATGTGCATGTGTAAGTGTATATGTGTGTATATGAGTATGTGCATGTGCATGTGTATGTGTGTGTATATGTATGTGCATGTATATGTGTAACTCTATGTGTATATGTGTGTATGTGCATGTATGTGTATATATATGTATGTGCATGTGTGTGTGCATGTGTATATGTGTGTGTACGTATGTCCATATATATGTGTATGTGTGTGTACGTATGTGCATATATATGTGTATGTGTGTGTATATATACATATGTGCATATGTATGTGTATGTGTATAAACATATACAAATGTATGTATATGCATGTGTATATGTATGAAACATGCATGTGTGTGTGGATGCATTTCCATTTGCATCCATGTGGATGTGCATATACATGTATTTAAGTATATGTTAATGTGTGTATGGATGTGCATGCATGTGGATGTGCATATACATCTATTTAAGTATATGTTAATGTGTGTATGTGTATATATATATGCAATAATGCATGCATGTAAGTCTTTTTATGTGGTTGTAGAAATGTTTATGCATATGCATGTGTATGTATGTGTATGTGTAAGTGTATGTGCACATGTATCTGTGTGTATATATGTGTGTGTATGTGCATGTGTATATGTGTATATGTGTATATGTGTATATGTGTGAACATGCATCTTCATCATGTATAAGTATATATGTGCATATCAATAAGTGTGAGTATGCTATCTAATGAAAATAACACAATTCAAATGATATACAAAGAATAGAAATTGTACTTGCAATAGTTATCCATACTTTTTTCTTCGTTAGCTTCTTGAATAACCTGCAATAAAGAGAGAGAGAGAGAGAGAGAGAGAGAGAGAATTCAAAGAGAGAAAGATGTAGAAAGAGAGAAACAGAGACAGAGAGAGATAATAAGATAGAGCTTAGGGAAAACAACAATTCTGCATATACTTGTTTCAGCTCATAAGCGCAGCACAATTGCGAATGTTGGAGAGCTCTTCGATCAGATGCATGAAAATGTCGATTGAAGAGCCTCCAACGTTTTAAATTTTTTTTCGTCAACAGACTGTCATGTAAGCGATGGTAATGCGTCGTAAAAACCACTGGAATCGGCGTCCCATAAGCGACATTTTTATAAGCGACGCTTTTTTAAACCGTCACGTTAGCGACGCTCTATGTGAACATCGCACACCCCGTCGTGCCACACATCGAAAAAAATGTCATCGAAGATATGTGCTCGACGCTCTTTGCGATGCATTTTGCAATTTTATAGCGACCAAATTGTGTTGCCTTAACCATCGCTATGCACCCGTATTCTTTGTAGTGAAGGATGAATGTTTCCTCATAATCAATGCCATAAGTTTGTGCATATCCTTTTTCTACCAAACGTGCTTTATACCTGCTTATGCTAGCATTGTGATTTACCTTGTAAACCCACTTGCAGCCTATGGGTTTCTTTCCTTGTGGCAATGGAACCAGCTTCCATGTATCATTTCCATAAAGTGAAGCCATCTCCTTATCGATAGCTTTTTCCCAATCCACATTTCCAATTGCATCTTCAAAACAAGAAGGTTCAGCATCTTGTATTACCTTTGTCATGTAGACACAATGGCGAGTCATGTAACTATCATATGTCAATCCTTGCATTGAATTCTGCATCCTCCCAGATCTTCTTGGTCCTAGGTCACTTCTCCTTATATCATCTGCATGTGCCTTTCTTACTCCTGGAGTCTTCATAGAGGGCAATCAAAGTTCCTCATCAAGAATCTCTTCTAAATCCCTTGAATCCCCATCAACGTCTTCAAAATCTACACATGTTTTATGAACAACAGAAAGCTTTTCTTTACCTTTCTTGGATGTATTTGATGAATTTGCTGGACTGAAATTTCCACGTAATCTTCCACTCCATGGATTTGAGTTGGAACTATTGCTTGGTGATGCATCCACTCCACTCAAAACTTGAAATTCTGCACTTGATTTTCAACATTTTCTTTGTCATTTGGTTCAAGATTTAGCCCTTCTTTGGCATCTGCATAGAAACTTGACATTTCATCAAATACCAAATAGCTCACTTGTGCAAATGGGTCTGAATGGTCTTCTTGATTCATATCAGAGTTTTGCTTCTACTCTTTGCTTGATGATGAAAAGAAATCCAAATGCCTTGTCATTTGAGGAGTTAGTCTCTGTTCTGTTGCAGGAAGATCAGTCCAAGTAGAACAGGTCCATTTTGCGTGTTGTAGATCAAGCTTTCCTGGCTAGTCAGAAGGGCAAAGGAAAATGGAGCTCTTCAAGTAGTAAGCAAAAATTTGCTAATTGTGCACAATCGAAGAGGGAAGACAAAGATGAAAAGAAATAAAAAAAGTAGATATTGTTTTGCAAGTATTGTAAAGGAAATGATCATATCATAAAGAACTGCCCAAAACTAGCTACTAAAGAGGCAAAGAAGAAAGAGGTTGGAATGGTTGTTGCAGAGGCCTCTACACCAAAAACAGAGTCACTAATATTGTGTAGGAAGACGAATGGGTGTTTACTATTGTTTGTAGTTTTTGTTGGAAGATTTCTCCTCCAAATGCACAGCAAGAAGCTTGGACCCTTCCCAAGACCTATATGCCCTCAGACCACTATTCACTAAAACTGATATATCTCACAATTCCCAAATCCAATCCTAAAACCCTTTTAGCCACAAAATGTAGACAGTAAGAGCTTTCCAATAAGCTATCAATCATAGGATTTGGACACCTGTAGACATGTCAATTGAGTCACACAAGACAGCTGAGCTTTCTTAGCAAGTTTCGAGGCAGAATAGCAGACAAAGAAATAGAAATATCTCACAGTACAAGAAGAATTTTCCAAAATTTATTTTGGAATAAAATCCTTGCTTTATAAGCTTTCCAACAAGTACAAGAGCTCTCAGAATCGAGCTTCTTACAAAGAGAAATTGAAGTCCTAACATGCTGCTACAGAAATGGAGCACCCTTTGGAAAGGGTAGGAGAGATATACAAGAGAATAAGAGCATCTACGAGAGCCTATGGCTCAATGACACATATATATGCAGCACCCCAACCCACACATGCCTTGAATGAGCTTGGATGGTCTTTATATAGCCTTGGGAGCCTTCTATGACTCTTCATATGTCCTCCATGTCTCTTCACATGCCCTCCTTGTCTCTCCACTTGCCTTGCGACTTTGTCTCTTCATTGGAGTGGATTTTGGTGGCCCAATGCCTCCTTTTGGATAAGGTTGCACCTTCAACTTTGTACTTTGACTTTCCTAAGGTTCAAAAGCCTTCAAATGAAGTTATTTTATGAAAAACAAAAGTTGGGCTTGCCTTAGAAATGCATATCTTTTAATAGTTTTGACCCATCTTCTCATGAGTAGTGCACGTCTACAGTAGACTCAGATGTTTGGTACTTTGACAGTGGGGCGAACAAAAATATTACCTCACAGCGTAGTTTCTTCTCTTCACTCGAGCCTACCCCTATCGGGAATACTGTTACATGTGCCAACAACTCCTCTTATCCTGTTATGTGAGTTGGTAAGATCATTCTGACTACTGTTGATGGTAGTTCTTTCACTTTGTCAGATGCTTTGTTTGTGCCACGAATCAAGAAAAATATGTTATCAGTTTCTACATTAGCCAAGATTGGCTTGGTTGTGAAATTTGTTGCTGACAGATGTACCATTCATGATCTGTCAAATGGCGATGTGATTATTACTTCTGGCATTTTATGTCGTGGGCTGTATAAGCTCATAGACTATGAAAGATCTGTGAATGATTTGGCATGTGCAGTACATGATTCTCAGGCTATGTTAGATGCAAAGCTTTGGCATGCACGCTTTGGTCATCTGAATTTTTCTAGTTTGCTACACCTATAGAAATCTGAAATGCTTTCCTCTTTGCCCAGACTTGAGGCACCTAGAAAGCATGTTTGTGAAAGCTGTATTTTGGGCAAAATGCAGCGTTCCTCATTTCCAAAAGATGGTTCAGTTCGGGCTACTAAAAAATTGCAGCTTGTACATCGTGATGTCTCTGGTCCAATTCATACATCTTCTTTTGGAAATTATCTTTACATCGTGACTTTCATCGATGATTTTTCCAGCCATGCATGGGTATATCCTATTTCGTTTTATGAAGCACACCATTCTAAACATTGGATGGCTGCAATGCAATCTGAATATGATGCTATCATGAAAAATGGCACCTTGTCTTTATGTGACTTGCCTCCTGGTAAGAAGGCCATTCGCACTAAGTGGGTATACAAGTTGAAGCATAAGCCTGATGGAACAGTTGATAGGTATAAGGCTAGGCTTGTTGCAAAGCATTATGCATAGGAAAGAGGCATTGATTTTGATGAAACCTTTGCTCCTACATGCCAAATGACTACTGCTCATAACATTTGTGCACTTGTAGATCTTCATGGTTGGAATGTACATCAGTTGGACATTAAATTTGCATTTCTGAATGGTGACTTGCATGAAGAGGTGTACGTTTTTCAGCCCCGTGGCTTTGTGCAGAAAGGGCATGAAAGCTAGGCGTGTAGGTAAAAGAAGGCATTACATGGTTTAAAGCAAGCACCACGTGCTTGGTATGAAAAGATACATGCCTATCTGATTGCACATGGTTTTGAGAACAGTCCAACTAAAAGCACGTTATATGTTGAGCGTGCAAATGATGTGCTTCTGATCATTGTTGTGTATGTTGATGACATGCTGCTCATTGGTCCACATGAGAAGCATATTGCTGATTTTAAGGCTGATTTGCATGCCTCGTTTGAGATGTCTAATTTGAGGCATTTGCATCATTATTTGGAAATTTAATTTATGCAAGTTGATGGTGGAATAACTTTTGTCAAATGAAATATATTGACACATTATTGTAGTATTTTGGCCTTAAAGATTGTAAGCCTATTGCTACTCCAATGGAGATAGGTTTACGATTGAGTCTTCATGATGCTGGAGATGCATTTGATGATGTGTTCTATTAGCAGACGATTAAGAGCATCTTTCACTGCTTGAGTGGTACCCGACTACTTGGATTGTTTTATCCCAATGGGGGATGACTATTGCCAGATTTACATGCTTTTTTTGACTCAGACTAGGCTGGTTGCTATAACACTTGTGTGTCCACTAGTGGATTTTGCTTCATGCTTGGTAGCTCATGTATATATTGTTTGAGCAAGAAGCAACTGTAGCTCAAGCACGAGTACCACCTCCTTTACTTGTCAATCCGTGGAGACGTGAGGATTGGTATGAAGACCATAAGCATGTGAAGGCACAAATGTGTGAGTGAGAAGCACACTAGCATCCACACACATACACACACACACAAGGCAAGATCAAAGAGAGGAACAATGGAAAGCTTTCTATTGCAAAGAATTCTCTTACAAAAGCTCAAATCCCTCACAAACTACTAAGAAGCTAACCTCAAAAATGAGCTCTCTAGCTCTTTTTATAGTTTGCCCCATCCAGACCTAGTGTCTGGCCTAATTAAAAATTAGGTTTGAGGGCTTATTTGGGGGTTCAAAAGGACTCTAAAAATTATGAAAATTTATACGTAGGTACTTCTAATGCTCCTCAAGCTTGAGGACTCCTCAGCTTGCATAAAATGAAGCTATAAAAAGGGGAAATGATATTTACAATGGTTTTAGTGATCAAAATCACTCTTTTTGTAGGGGTTTCTTCTCAAAATTTGACATACACTTCTTGGAGCTCCCTACTTGTTCCTTCTTCTTGTGTGTCCACTTCTTTGACACATTCTTGCACCTCATTCTTGACCTTGAGTGTTAACACTCCCCCCTCTCGAGTCTATCATCCCTGGTAGACCTTTGTTGTACTGGGTATTCCATGTGGTACTTTGAGAGGTAGTATCCACCACGTGTCGACAAGAGTTGTGTGCCTTCAAAATTTAACTGAGTTGGTTGTCGTGCTCTTCATGTTGTCACACCTAGCCTTGATAGTTTTTTATCCCTTTGTATATACTGCTTCCTTGGATTCTAGCATGATGATGTATTTGTGAGATTTCAAAAATAGCTAACTTCTCAAAAGAGGTTGTTCATTTTGATTGTGAGTAGGTGCTGGCATCAAATTGCTTCCTAGGTATTGGTGTTGTCCCATTGATGTCCTCTAGATCTTTCAAAGATGATGTTCATAGTAGTCATGCCAAGTACTCGTAACCTATAATGAATGATGGGTAAGTGTGTTCATGCATTAGTTGAAGAAAATATGTGCCCTGTGCATGACCTTGTAATGTGGCCCTATGCGTGCTTACTTAGGGAATGCATTTCAAAACGTATGGTGCAAAAAAATTTGAGTCTTGAGCAAAGTGCTCAAGGGCATGCTGACGAAGAGGTTTCCTAATCGATCATTATTATAGAATTGCCAAAGTAGGGGATTCTTACCATGGAAGGTCAGTCGATTTTCATCTCTTCATGTTGTACTCCCATCACAGTGATTGACCATTGGATCATCTTTTGTTGTTGGTGAATGTCCTTGTTGATGATTCATTGATGAGATTCTTTGAGCACCTGGTCCTATCTCTTCTCTTTTTAGTGTTCTTTTCTTTCTCTCTCTGTGTGTCTCTCTCTCTCTTTTTGTGAGGAGCAATTTCACAAAACAAGAAGAAAGATGTTAGTATCAATAAAATAATTTACATATGTCAAATGTTGTTGGAGTTAGACGTCTGCGAAAGCACGTGAATAGCACAAGGAAGAAGAAGAAGAAGCTTGGAGCACAACACACAATACTGAATGTATTACCACTAGAATGTGCAAAGATCATTAACCTGTTACGGCTATAGACATATATACAAGTTGGAAAAAAAAACCTCCTAAAGAGGGAAAAAAATGCCCCTGCAGTCAGAGTGTATTCACAATCATCACTACCTAAATATATCAATAAATCCCCCTCGGAGTGATGCCATGAACAAGGAGTTGGCACTCGTGTATAAGAAAAAGCCAAACTATGTGGAATCAATCCACAAGCTTTGCGGAAAGCTTCAAACTTCTCCATAAGCAGAGCCTTCGTAAAAAGGTCTACAATGTTCTCTTGCATGGGCACATATGCCAAGCTAATCTCTTCAGCAGAGAACCTCTCCTCGACATAATGATAATGCACCTCAATGTGCTTAGTGCGAGCATGGAACACAGGGTTCCTCGCAACTGCCAATGCGCTCTGACTGTTAGTGAAGATGGTGGTGGCAGAAGACTGACCAACACCCAAATCATCCATAAGGCATCTGATCCACACACACTCAGCAATCGCTATGAAAGCTTCCTTATATTCATCCTCACAACTCGAAGTGGCCACAATAGACTGCTTCTTGCTCAACCAAGATATGCATGAGCTACTAAGCATGAAGCAAAAACCACTAGTGGACACATGAGTGTCATAGCAACTAGCTTAGTCAAAGTTAGAAAAAGCATGCAAATGTGGCGGTAGTGATCCACCATTGGGATAAAACAACCCAAGTAGCTAGGTACCACTCAAGTAGCAAAAGATGCACTTAAGTGCCTACCAATGCTTGAAACTTGGGCAATGCATAAGCCTACTCATCTATGAGGCAACAAATTGAATATCTGGTCGAGTAATGCATAACTAAATCAAGGATCCAACAGCCTACTGAGGCACGAATAAAGAAGAAGATCATAATCACAATTAGTGATTGAGGGGGAGATGTTGGTGCAAACCAATCACAAATTGGTGTTTATGAAGATTAATGAAATCAAGCAAGAGTATGGACAAAGATAAAGGAAAGTTTGGTGCAGTTAAAGATCGAGAAGAATGAAGGGGGCAATGGATAAAAAGCATAAGACATGACTGAGCATATATTCACTTCAGAAGATCTAATTAGTGTATTATAGTTAGTCAATGAATAAAGCAAGTGAATACCAATGTATCGTTCATGATACATTTATGAATTTGTGGCTATATAAGTCAGTTATAACTTTAGAAGAAGAGAGAGTTCATTATTATACATGAGGCAAAAAGTGTCGAGTGAAATCTATAGGATTAGAGATGAGTCAAATCCTCATTTCTCTTAGGATGATGACGTGGATCAGAAATCCTTGTACACAGATCTAATTTGATAGTAAACCAAGATGGGTTAAAGTTTCGTGTCCTAATTCCTTTCATAGAGTGTGTATGACTCATAGGAACATTCATATGTCAACTCTTTGAAGTGAAGCCTCAGAAATAGCCCATCTCATTGATTAATGTTTTGCTCAGATCTCAGTGATGTGTGTAAAGTTTTTTGTGTTGAAGCACTAGAATATAAGTTGAGAGATAAGGGAGATATCTCCAAAATCATTATAGATAATGGGATATAGTTTGAGAGAAATCATAGATTGAAGTTGCCTATGTAAAAGTCGTCATTTTTGAACATTAGTTTTAGACATACTTTTGATCTTAGTGATTAATCAAAGTTTTAATCAATCTAATCAAAGGTTTATTATACCTCAAGGTTGTGCAAGGATCATACAAAGATTCTTATGTAATTTGGAGCATTAAAATCTATAACATTTGTAGGTAATGAAGTTGAATCTTGAGGCAGACTATTGAAGAAGAATAGAAGTTCAAAAAATTGAAGAATGAAGTATACTTCACTCTTAAACTTGGAAAGATTTGAAGTAATTGATGTATAGGCTTGTCTATACTTGACATAAAGGTGTTCTCAAGTCAAGGTAGATTTGACATTGGGGATTCAAAGATCTCCATCAGCTTTATCTTTGTCCATACTCTTGCATGATTTCTTTAATCTTCATAAACACCAATTTCTGATTGATCTGCACCAACAAAGCATTTATAAGATACCTAGAGATAAATCTATACATCTCTCATGAGAGAAGATCAATAAGAAAGTGAAAGTGATCTTATTGAATGATAAAAAAGAAGCTTTTGAATTGGATATCTTTTCGTATATATGTGTGCTCTTACAAATACTGGAGCTCGATACTTTTTGCAAAAAGTGTAAATGAGTCTAACCTTACATATAAAAGAATTTTCTACAAGAGGAGTCCCATCTTCTTGAAAGCTAATAGGAGACTTCTTTAGTACGAAACTCAACTCATCTTTGTGAATTCAGACTCCCTACCAAGCAAGAAATATAAAGATTATTTTTGCATAAGTGTGCTTGTGGCCATAGTGTGCATTCAATCCAAATGCTTTTTCATGCACATGTGTTTGCACTGAAGGATTCACATATATGATTTTAAGATCAAGAAAAACACTAGGTGGAAAGTGAATAGTTAGTGCAAAAAGACATGAGTGAAGCTTGAGGTAGGAATGCCAATAGCAAGGTTTTGATTAGAGAGAGTTTAAGTTCATCTTACTTGATTCCTAGATGTCTTCTTGATACTTTGAGTTATATGTCCCACTCAATAATCATGGATGAGCTCTAGAAAGAGCTAACTTTCTTATCCAAGGTAGAGGGTGAATATGAAACTACCCTAACCTATTATAATGAAAATGTGCATGGCACTCATTTGTTCAAAGATCCATGGGGTCATACCCTATTAAAGATCAAGAACTCAAATGCTAGAGTGACTTTGAGTGACCACCCTACAATAAAGACAAACGATAATGCATATTGGGACAAGAAAGGCTCTCTATACATATGTTAGGTCATCAGGGATAGTTGTCATTTTTCTATCAATAATCTGGTGCAAATATTGTAATTGCACTACGTAATTTGGCGAACAGACTTGACAAAAAAAGAAGGACTCTACAATGTAACCCTCGTTGACTAATGACAAGGGGTGTCCTTTCACGTGCTGCATAGAAGATAGGTACCGGACCTGTTGGACTATTAGCCAGTACTATTGTAAGCACTTTATTTGATTAAATTCTATGGAGTTGATTCATTATGTATTCTATTTATTTTGACACATACTGTGCATTGAAGATAGTCATATTCCAGTGTATGAGTACCTATGTATCCAAAGTTTGTGTAAAATTAGTGCAAGTCATAGAGTTACTTGTTTGGATGATTGTTGCTCGAACATTGTAACATTCTATCTTGTATCTCAGTCAATATTAAGAGTGAATGAGAAATTAAGGAATTTAGAGTAATCTAAATTCTACCACCCAAGAACCCTCTGTTGACCTACTCCTATCCTAACCAGACTAGAGAGAAGAGAAGTTAACACTAACGATCCCACTAGGGAGTGGTCTTCATAGTCTACATGCTGATAACAAGGTCCGTTGAAATTTACCCAAAACAAAAAAGTGATAAACAACCTTGTATGAGTGAATAGTGCACTAGGAGCACCGCAAACTGGTCCTGAAGGAACCGCAATATGAGCAGAGAAAGGAAGCTTTGGAACCAATGCATTTTCTAGTTTCCAGTCTACAAGATATAGTGGTAAATCCTTCGGCACCTTTTGGTCGAATTTCAATGTCTTGTGAAAGTTTAGTCACTTTGAAGATAGTGACTAATAGAGAAAGGGAACATAACAACCAATCTATTCATACGGAACTTTGACAAGAAACAATAGTGGATATCTCCAAAATTATAGACGAGCCTCTTTCCAAACCAATCAGTACTAAAGGTTGGAGGATGCCGATTGAGTGATGAATTGCCACATCTTTTCCAAAATTCTTGAGTAGCAAAAAGTTACTTTTTATTAGTGAACTAGAATGCATATAGTAGTTGAATTTAGAACTTCCACGAAAGGCAATACGACCTACACGACATGCATCACCCATTAGCTCATATACTGAGGAAGTAGTAGATGCAATTTAGGAGTTTACTCCAAGACCTATGGCAGATTTATAGGGGTTATAGAGGAGATAATATCTAGCCAAAATGATGTATACCAAATTTTGTGGATTTCCAGGAGATGATCCAGATGTGCATGTATACACTTTTGAAACTAATTATAGTGTATTAGATAATCTAGATGACAATGTGCTCAAGGCTCAAGTCTTTCAATCAACCTTGGTGAATGAAGTAGCAAGGTAGTTGAAAGAATTTGATTTAAATCATTTTCAATAATATGACACATTTCGTGATGCTTTCTTGCAAAGATTTTAGTTAAAGAAGAACCCAACAGAAATCTTCAACTTCTTGCATAATAACAGGCAAAAACCGAACTAAGGAGTGCAGGAATATGCGACAATATTTTGGACTCACCTCAGGCAATTACCTACAACAAACACAAATTTACCCACATATGTTATTACACAGTGCTTTATCAATGTATTACACTTATAATCATGTCAGATCATGATAATGAGATGCATCGAAGGGAATCTGTATGGAGTCATAAAAATGGCCTTATAGTTGGAACACAAACAAAATTGGAGGCTTCATTGAAGATCTAGATTGGATGAGAACTGGGAAAAATGAATTAAAGGAAGTTCAAAAATAGGTCTTCTGCATTAAATGTAAAGATCTAGGTCATGTTTCCACTAGTTATGCATTGAACCAACTATACTGTGCTATATGTGAAAGCAATAGTCACTCTATGAAGACTTATTCATATAATGCTAAAAGCCAAAATTTTTTGGCAATCAATGCAACTATACAAGAACCTAGAGAATCCTTAGCCAACTATGTTCCACCCCATCTTCATAATATATCATACCTAGCATGTTCCAATTTTCAAATGCAAAGACAGGGAAATTATAATCCATCGTGATTGAATCAAGGATCTGCCAACTCCACTAATCGAGTACTATAGTTCTGTTGTCACTTTTGTGGAGAAACAAGGCACATTAGATGACATTGTAAAGATGTGTAGGAGTATGATAAACAAAAAAATATAGCCAAAACCCTACGACAAACATGGTTATCATTACACCTGCAAAAGCAAAGGTTGTCACTCTACAAACATGATCTAGAAAAATGTTGCATCCAACTACAAAAGCCTTTGAACCAGGCTTCAAAGAGCAACAAAGAATGGTAGCAAAGGCTACAAAATGAGCTCAGGTTGAAGCCTCGGTCTTCCCCACACCACAACCAGTCAATGTTCTTGTATCTGAAACACCACCAAAGAGCACACCAGAATCATCATCATAATTGGACAAACTATCAAAAGAATCTACCTATACTATGGCATTTTCCTCATGTCTCCACCAGAGCGGTCTGCCTTCCACCTGTAGCGGGGTCGCTTGTCCCATTCTTCATGTTTAGTCCCTCTGTATATACTTTTTCCTTGATTCCAGCATGAGAACGTATTGTTGAGCTTGCAAAAATTGTGAGCATGCTCAAAAGAGGTTATCACGATTATTTGTGAGTAGCTCTCGGTGGTGGATTGCTTGGTTTCTCTTGCTCTTGTCACCTTGATGACCTCTGGTTTTCAAAGATGGCTTCCCTAGTTTTCATGGCAAGTACTTGTGACCCATAATGACTGATGGGTAAGTGCATTAGTGCATGGGTTGGAAGAAGAGTGTGCCTTGTGCACGGCCTTGTAATGTAGCCCTATGCATGCATACTTGGGAATGCGTTGGAAGAATTATGGTGCAAGAAGTTGGGTCTTGAGCTAAGTGCTCAAGGGTATGCCGACAAAGAGGTTTCCTAATCGATCATGGTTATCATGTTGTTGAAGCATACAATTCTTACCATGGTGAAAGGTCTATCGAGCTTCATCTCTTCATGTTGTACTTCCATCATGGTGATTGACCATTGGCTTGTCTTTCTTGTCAATGGATGTCCTTTTTGATGGTTCACTTTATGAGATTCTTCAAGCGCACAGTCTTGTCTCTCTTTTTTTTTTCTTTCTCTCTTTTTTCTTTTTTTTGTGCTCGCGATGGCATAAAACAAAAAGAAAGAGATTAGTATCAATAAAATATTATACATGTGGCAAGTGTGTCTCATGTGCTTGGGATTTCTTAATGGTGTTTATGCATGGCCGTGTAATGTGGCCCTACATTGATGCATACTTTGGAAGTGCATGACCTTAATGGTGCAAAAGACAAGGTTATGCCAAAGGCACATGGCTGTTGCACATCAAGGCTTTCAATGTTCTTGCAAACGTTGATGCAGTCTTTGTTGGAGGTATCGAATGGATGTCAAAAGGACAACTAATTTTAGGGACCCATTTTAGAATTGTATTGGGTTGTTCATAAATCCTTTTTGACTTCTTCATCTCTGTTTGATTGCTTAATTTTTGCATCCAACATGGTTGGTTCTTTGGTTCTAAGGAGGATACTAGTACTTTTGGCTTCCAAACCCATATCCGTGATGATTGCCTGCTTATATTTTGCGAAGAGGTGAGTTTAGCTTTTTTTTGTTTCTGTGCTTGGTTCTTACCCTTTTCTCTCCTTGGCTTCTTTGTTGAGACCTTGTGCATGGTGGAGAGCATAGGCCTTTGTGCATGTAAGATTCCTTTGGGAACCCACATGTGTAATCACCCTTGTTGAGCTGCAACTATTTTCTTAGGCACCCAAATTTGTCTGAGACCATGTGGGTGAACTTGTCCTAGTTGCTTGGTTCTTCTTTTGGTGCGATTGGCCAGCTTGGATGGACATTGTTGTGGCAAAGCTGGTGGTTGCTCTCCTTTTCGTACCCAGATCTGCTTCATGCCTGAAACTACTTTCTTCTTGAAATTTCTTGGTCTATTTGATATAGCCGTTGTCATGTAGTGGCTCACTTGCCTTTTTGGTTGAGTTGTTGTTACAGCATTAATCGTTGCCCGAGAGGAGGAATCCACTTGTCTTTGAGCTAGTTCTTCCATGATTGAGTTCTTCTGGAACACAGAGCTTTTGACACATACCACATCTTTTTTGCTAAGATTAGTCCT
The DNA here is from genome assembly GCA_020310875.1 of Ceratopteris richardii. Taxonomy (NCBI): domain Eukaryota; kingdom Viridiplantae; phylum Streptophyta; class Polypodiopsida; order Polypodiales; family Pteridaceae; genus Ceratopteris; species Ceratopteris richardii. The sequence continues at coordinate 190,805,178 of CM035409.1, forward strand.
AGAAGAACTAAGAGGATGTGTGACATCTGCATTTGTGAACATGCAATTCTCTAATTCTAATGTGATGCATTGTCCTTGTACCCAAACTTGAAGAAGTTGACTTCTTAGGTTCAAGTTGACTGCATGGTCGTAAATCCAATCTTGACCCAAGACACGTGGCTCTATAAGGTCTTCATCGTGACACACTAGCATTTTGACTTTCATTGGAACATCTTGAAGGTAGATGGGAAGTTCCACCTCGCCCAAACAATGGGTTTCCATACCTCCCAATCCTATGAGATAGGCTTCTATGGGCTTGATGTTCAATTGTAGGTCTTGGCAGTATGAAAGTCTAACTGCACTAGCTGCTGCACCTGAGTCAACCAAGGCTCTCACAGTGCTTACACTCTTTCCTCATCCTACCTCCACAATCACAAAGGGGCGTCAGTCATCTATTTGAGAAGTAATTATGCACGATTTTTGGCACATGTCCATGTGATATTTTGGGGCTTTTGTGTTGACATCTAGGCCTAGTCGTCTTAACTTATTTCGCCTTATGCGCTCTCTAGCCTGTGGCTGTGCTTCTTCTCTAACCCTTAACTCCTCTCTTTTTGCTTCTTAGCAGTGTTGAGTCTCATTAGCATATCCTCTATAAGAGGTTCTTGATATAACTTGACTCGACAACCACTTATATAGTTTGGCAAGATATCACCTTCTAAAGTGGCCAATTGAACTGCACCGCTAGTGAAAATTCGATTAATGAGCATGGGTCCATATCCTCTTTTTTCCAATTTATGGGCATGTTGCTTTAGCGTATAAACTAGCACTAGATCTCCTTCTTTCAATCCTTTATCCTTGATGTGTGCATCAAAGTATGCCTTTTGTCTTTTCTTTGCCGTATAGATGCCTGCTGTCGCTTGTAGCCTCGTCTCACCAGATCAAAGATGCTAGAGGACAACTCGTGCCCATTCCACTCGTGCTCTTGTGCTACCTTTAAAGTTGGGATTAGGAAGTCTAATGATAGCACAACATTCTATTCGAAGACCATCTAAAATGGGGTGGCATTGAGCACCATTTTGTAGGCAACTCGGTAAGCCCAAACGGCATGATGAAGTTTTTTGTCCCAATCAGAGCATTTATTATTTACCAATTTTGTCACTACATTGCATAGGACCTTATTTGTGCTCTCAGCTTGTTCGTTAGCTTGTGGACGATAGGGGGCAGATTTCTTATGTATCACCAAAAATTCTTGGAGAAGGTTTTCAATAACTTCATTCAAGTAATGTGTGCCTGTATCACTCACTAACTCTATTGGTAGCCCATACAAGTTGAACACATTCTCAAATAATAACTTAGCCATCGTTTGAGCATCATTCTTTGTTGTGGCTTTCACTTCCAATTGTGATCGTGCCAAAGAAAAATAAGCAACTACGAATCTGTGTAGACTACCGGAAATTAACCAGCAACAGTACCGGATCCTTTCCCGATTCCCTTTCTGGATACCATGCTTGATAGGGTAGCAGGCCACAAAATGTATTCATTCTTAGACGGATACAGCGGTTACAATCAGGTTAGAATGGCTGAAGCAGATATCCCAAAAACTGCCTTCATTACCAATTGGGGTGTCTTTGCTTGTACGGTAATGTGGTTTGGATTGAGAAACGCACCAAGCACCTTTCAGCGATGTATGCAGGAGATTTTCTCTCCTTATCTCAATTCGTTTATGCAAGTATATCTCGATGACTTCTCAATTTTTGGAAAGATGATGGCACATTTGCTTCATCTACGATGCTGTTTCCAAAAGTGTCGAGACTACAGACTCTGCCTTAACCCAAGCAAATCTGTGTTTGCAGTTTCATGTGGCAAACTACTTGGTCATATTGTATCTGCCCAAGGTATCCGAGTAGACCCGGACAAGATTTCGGCAATTTTAGAAGCCCCAGTACCCGCCACTCCGAAAGAAGTAATGCGTTTTATGGGTCAAGTACGGTGGCATGGCAGACACTTACGGTGGCTTGCTCATCTGGCTATACCACTGAACAGACTAATCACCAAAACTCCCCGACAGTTCGAATGGACTCAAGAATGCCAAACTACATTTGATCGACTCAAGTATCTATTGACGCAGGCCCCAATCTTACAACCACCGGACTGGGACAATCCGTTCCATGTTTTTGTCAACGCTTCAGATGTTGCGATCGGCAGTATTCTGATGCAGCAAACACATAAGTGGTTTCACCCTGTCTATTACGCCAGCAGAAGGCTTGCACCGGCAGAAAAGAACTATTCTACCACCGAAAGAGAATGTCTAGGATTAATTTACTCCATCAAAAAGTTCAGACATTATCTATTAGGCCGGAAATTTACCTTTCATGTAGATCATGCTGCCCTTGTCTATCTAGTAAGACAACAACATTTAGGCGGACGATTAGCACGATGGGTACTACTCTTGCAGGAATTTGATTATGAAGTCATTCACCGACCCGGAAATGCACATGCCTTAGCAGATTTCTTATCTCGCCTAGATTCTGGTGAAGCTCCGATAGGCATAGATGACACGACTCCAGCAATTTATTATTCTGAACCACTGATCGATGAGACTGCCGAATTACAAGCAACACCTACATATTATGATCAGATTCTAACTTTTCTCACCGAAGGATGCTTTCCATCTGAGACTGCCAGGGCAGTTCGAAGGAAAATGGCAGTCTTTAGCTTCCGATTCCGGTTAGTTGCAGGAGAACTATATTATGTAGATCACACCGGAATCTTACTTCGATGTGTTCCTCCGCACGAAAGCAACTCGGTCATCACAATGGCTCATTCAACCCCTACTGGTGGTCACTTTGCCACAGATCTAACTCACCGGAAAATTCTGCAAGGAGGTCTCTGGTGGCCTACTATGTATCGAGATGTGGCCCAATTCGTCAAAAACTGCGATAACTGTCAAAGGTCTGGACAACCACTGCAACGATACTTCTTTCCCTTGCAGCCTATTATGCCACTCGAACCATTTCAGAAATGGGGATTAGATTTTATCGGTCCAATCACACCGTCAGCAGTCTTCAGTAACAACAGATACATACTAACCTGTACAGACTATGCAACGAGATGGGCAGAAGCTTGGACTTTACGGTCTGCTACAGCAGTTGTAGTAGCAAAATGTCTGTTAAATGATGTCTTCCCACGATTTGGCTTACCACTCGAATTGGTGACAGATCAAGGTACTCACTTCGTAAATCAATTAATGAAGGTACTCACCCAATCATTCCAGGTGACACATAAACTCAGCTCTCCATATTACCCTCGCGCCAATGGTTTGGCCGAAAGTACAAACAAATCACTATTGAATATCCTCCGGAAACTGATCATGGAAGCACCGGAAAGATGGGATCAACTACTACCTGCAGTATTATGGGCATACCGAACTACATATAAGGTAACAACAGGTTTGACACCTTTCAAACTAGCTTATGGTTTAGAAGCAATAGCACCCACGGAAATAGTTATCCCAAGTCTGCGTGTAGCAATCACCCAGAAAATGCTACCGGAAGAGTCGCTGACAGCACGAATGGACGCACTCAGGGAACTTGATGAGCACCGATGGCTCAGCTTTTTAACCATGCGCGAAGTACAACTAAGGCAAGCCAAGACACACGATCGATATTTGAAGACCCCAATCTTTTCGGTAGATCAGCTTGTACTCTTCTATAACGCAAAATCCGATAGAGCAGCAGGAAAGTTCAAATTACGCTAGTTCGGCCCTTTTAAGATCTCAGAACAAGTCGGTCCGACAACTTTTCGGTTGACTACGTTGACTGGAATTCCACTCCCAAAGGTAATTAATGGGTCGAAGTTGCGGCCATATCATCACACCACTAGCCCGCATTAAGTTTTCGACGATGGACCGCGTTTTGCTTTTTCTTTTCCTTCTTTCTGCTTTTTATAAATAGCCGTGTTTTGTACAATCTTGATGTAACCAGCCGCCCCCTTAACAGCCACTCGAGTACGCACGCCTGCATGAAAACTAGCATTATTCCCGCACCGCACAATGATATCCAACCCCCTTTTTTCTCCCCACCGTATTGTTTCTACTTAAACTCTGTCGACGACGCCGAAATAAGCTATTGTGTTGCATGTTAGTATTCTGAGCCTTCGTGCATTCTGCACTCGTGTTCATTATCTGTCTCAGTAACCGCCATGGAAGCGATAGCCAACTATGCTGCCTTCCGCAATGGTATCCCTACCGAGGTAGGTGAATACCTGCGTTGCAGAGGATTGGCCAACTTCGCTGAGTTGCCTTGGCACTCGGTGGAAGCCCATCCTTTCTTCACGCAAATCATCACCGCCATTGCTCAGTCCCCCGCCACCGAACGCCAATGGGTCTTCCTCTCGCTCCCTTCGCGAACAGTCATCACCTTCCAAGCCTTCGCTGATGCCTATCGCCTCAACCCGCAAGGCCGTGAAAATGGCCCGAGTATTCCCATCGCCCGCATGAATGAACTATTCCCCCGCTCCTCGTCCAACGAATACACCATTCTCTGCCGCCCCGAACCCGAACGATCCGCCCTGCAATTCTTAGTCGCCATACTCAACCTGCAGAAGCGCACCTACGGCATCTCTCGACCATTTTATTCCGCTTTAGAATTAGCTGCCCAAGAACCCGTGAACTTCGCATCATACTTTTTCCTTAGAATCCATAAAGAATGTGTAGCTATCGTGAAGCAACTCCAAAAGGGTACCACCCCGTGCTCTCGCCTTCCCCATATCATCTCATTCCTTTTCCCAGCCATCCTTGCCACACAACCACCACCACAAGGTCCCATACTTAGGCACGAAGAATCAGTTCAACCACTCGACGACGAGGAAGAAGAAGATGAGGAGATCAACCAACTCTTCCGCAATAAGAGAATTCGGATCAGCTCCTCAGAAAGCGAAGCACAAGGATCCGCCGGAAAGAATCAGGACACCCGAAACGCCGACCAAGAAGAGACCTTCCACGACACAGCCACGTCCATACACAACGAATCATCGGCCGACCACCACGACCAGCAGAATCACACAGATACAGAACCAATCTCAACCGAAGAAGCATCAGCACGACAAGAAGATGAACAGCATGTGATCAACAGCGCACTCAACACCCTACTGAAGGCCGTAGAATCCACCATCGCCCACATTACAGGTGAACACCAACCCATCCATCAGGTAACCCACCCTACATCCCCTGGTCCTCAATCCCCACCAGTCAACCCTTTCCCGCCGCCAATTTCCGAATCCTCTTCATCCTCCCCCAATTATTCACCCCCGACATCCCCCCAAATCCATACCCAAACCTCTACACCACCACAACACCCACTCCTCCTGTCCTCTGTTCCGATCTTTTCTGAACTGGCTAACATGGGCCAACTACTCATTACCCTCTCACAACAACTTCCGGTACAGATGAGTGAGGTCGCAAATACCATTCGGCACGACCTACAGCACAAAGTCGACCTCCTGGAAGCCGACATCACCCCACTCCAAGAAGAAGCCGACGCGGTAAAAGCGGAGAATCATCAATTACAGATACAATTAGCCGACCTCCAAGCACAGTTTTCGGAACAACAGGCCTTGATACAGCAAAGAGATGCAGCACTAAAGCAGCTTGCCGCCAAAGATCAGCTATTACACGAAGCACACGAAGAAATCCGGGAATTAAAGACCACACTCCAAGAAAAAGAAGACATCAACTCATCCCTCGAAGAACTGGTCGAAGAAACGAAGGCCCAGTTGCAGGAAACCATCCAGAAAAATCAAGACCAACAGCGAGAAGCAGCACAAGTCCAAGACGAGCTACGAAGAGCCCAGGAATGTTTGGACGAGGTAAACAGAATGCTGAGACGCCAATTAACCAGGGAAGCAAAACACCAAAAAGATCTGGCAGATGCTCGAAGAGAACGAGATGCATATTCCAGAACGATTGAATTTCAGAACCAGCAAATTGAGCGACTGGATAACCAACTGCGAAATCAGAAGGATCGAGTCACGGAGATGCAGCAAAAAGTCACCGAAATGAAGACATCTCGGGACGCTGCATTATCCAATGATTTTTATTTACAGGAGGCCTTTTTGCAAACCCAGGCCGAAATCTTGCTTACTGAAGCAATCGCACTTAGTTCCGTCAGAATAGATGCGCAGATTTTAGAACCCGACACTTTGAAGCAATTATTAGAAACCCTTAAGAAAAAAATAGCTCGTACATTTAGATTAGCCAGGAATATGTACCTCGAAGGCCTCATAGAAGAATAGTAAAATTCGACCATGCGAATTCATAATGTAACGATGAGTTCAAAATGAGTATGATACTAAGGTTTTGTTTCATGATATTTTTCGTACACGTAAAGACTGCTAAGTCCAGCATCGATCTACGGAATAACACGCAGAATGATGATCCTTACTCATGCTACAATTTTGATAAGGGGAATGAAGTGTCATGTCCAAATGAAATACAATCATTTCAGCGAAGGGCAGATCAAGCTCTGGTGCTTATAAAATGTGTATGCCTAGCATAGTATTCTTCAGTACAGTATTCTTCGAGCTTCGGCACTAGTTAACATATGTAGCTCAAGCGTAAGCACCACCTCCTTTACTTGTCAATCCGCGGAGACGTGAGGACCGGTATGAAGACCACGAGCAAGTGAAGGCACAAGTGCGTGAGTGAAAGCACACAAACATGCACACACATACATACACACACACGTGCACAAAGTAAGATCAAAGAGAGGAACAATGGAAAGCTTAGATTGCAAAAGAGTTCTCTTAAAAAGGTTCTATTCTCTAACAAGCCAACCCCAAAAATGAGCTCTCTAGCTCTTTTTATAGTTTTTTGACTAGTTTTGGCCCTGTCCAGACCTAGTGTCCGGCCTAGTTAAAAATTAGGTTCCAGGGCTTATTTGAGGGCTCAAACGAAGTCTAAAAATTATGAAAATTGGTACGATGGTACTTCTAATACTCCTCAAGCTCGAGGACTCCTCGGCTTGAACAAAATGGAGTTACTAAAAATAGATAATGGTATTTACAATGGTTTTTAGTGATGAAAATCACTATTTTTGTAGGGGATTCTTCTGAAAATTTGACATCCACTTCTTGGAGCTCCCTACTTGCTCCCTTTCCTTGTGTGTCCACCTTTTGATGTGCTTCCATGCTTTGTCATTGACTTTGAGCTTCAACACTCCCCCCCCTCTCGAGTCTGTCGTCCCTGATAGACCCGTGTTGTAGTGGTTGTTCCATGTAGTGCTTTGAGAGGTAGTATCCATTCTGTATGAACAAGAGTCGTCTAACTTCCAAATTTGGCAGCGTTGATTGTTCGGTTCTGCATTTGTCACTGCAAGCCTTTGCAAGTCGTAGTCCCTTGGTATGTGCTTCTTTCATGAATTGAAGCATGAATGCGTCGTTGTGAGCTTTCAAAAATCGCGAGTTGCTCAAAAGAGGTTGTCAAGATCGAGTTGGAGCAACTACTAGCTTTGAATTGCTTCCTAGGTATGGATGCTGCCCCCAGGATGTCCTCTAGCACTTCTAAAAATGATGTTCAGAGTAGTCATTCCAAGTACTCATAACCCATAGTGAATGATGGGTAAGTGTGTCAGTGCATGGGTTGAAAAAATTATGTGCCTTGTGCACGGCCTTGTAATGTAGCCCTATGCATGCTTACTTGGGAAATGCATTGGAAGAAGTATGGTGCAACAATTTGGGGTCTTGATCTAAGTGCTCAAGGGTATGCTGATGAAGAGGTTTCCTACGCTATCATGGTTATAATGTGGCCCAAGTAGGAGATTCTTACCATAGTGAATGGTTAGTCAATGCGGATCTCTTTGTGTTGTACACCTGTCATTGTGATGGACCATTGGTTGGTCTATCATTATCGATGAATGCCCTGGTTGATGGTCCACGGATGGGAGATTCGTCGAGAACCTGGTCCTGTCCCCTCTCTTCAAAGTAGCATTTGCCAAATACTGAGAATTGAATTTCTTTATATTCCTTGACAAACTGCATTGGGTAACTACACTGAGCTTAGTTTCACATATTCTCTTTGGCTCACCCTAAGCAGGAGCTAACCTTCAAGTTCTTCCCTCCTACCATGGTAAGAGGAAACAATAGTTGTGGATGCTATGTTCATGCCAAGTGCTTGCCATCTACCAGATACGGCGGTAATAATATCATCTGCAAGCCATTACACACTTCTATCCAACTGATAAATGCCCAATAATCAACGGTTCCACCTTCCACTAAGCATGACTCATTCGTGTTCCATGAGCCAAACCTAGGAACAAGCTTTTTTTTTTTTTTTTTTTTTTTTTAATCCATGTCACAAGCAAGAAGGCAGATGTTAGTATCAGAAAACATAGTTCACATATGTCAATGTGCTCTTGTGCATGGGACTCTCAAATGTGTCTATGCACAGCCATGTAATGTGGCCCTATAATAATGCATACTTTGGAAATGCATGACCTCAATGGTGCATAAGACAGGGTTGTGCAAGGAGCACATGGTTGTCGCTCGTCGAGGCTTTCGATGTTATTTGCAGATATTGATGCCATCTTTGTTGGAGGTATCCATTGTATCTCGAGATGACAACTGATCATTCCTCCTTATAGGGATCCATTTGAGAACGGTCTACGACTGGGTAGAGATCACCTTTGGCCGCTTCATGTTTGAATGATTTCGTGAGGGTTTGATCCATCGTTGCTGGCTCTTTATTTTGGTGGATGCTATCGGTACTTTCGCCTTCCAAACCCATATCCTTGCAGAAGAGGTTCTTTGATCTTTATTGGAGCTCTGTGCTTGATTCAGTCCTTTACCTCGCCTTGGTGTCTTTGTTGTGCAGGTTGTTGCCTTGAAGTCCCCCCTTGGATTTTTTTTGAGCTTAGGCTTGATTGCTTGGGATCCTTGGATTGGAAGTGGTCTATCTTGAGGATAAGTCATGGTAGGCCTAGACCATAGATTTTGAAGTCTAGTGTGAGGGGATTGATTTTGTGCAAGGGCTTTCTTTGGTACCCATATCATAGTGCGATTTGGTTGGGCTCTAAGTAATTTCTTGGCCACCCAAATTTGCTTGACATTACCAAGAAAATGTGATTTCTGTTTCTTAATGTAAGGGTCTTTTGGGCCTTCTATGTGAGTTTTTTGAGAAAACTCATCTTTACATGGGGAATGCAACAAGGGTTGATCTTCTATACCTACATCAGACTTATGCAAGGGATCAATGGGTTGTGTGGTTTGAGATTGATCTAGAGATTCATCGAGACATTTATCCTTATTACACATAGAATCCCTAGGTGTACAAATGGGTGATGGATTGTCATGATTCACCCTAGAGTCGACCTCCTTTTCCACATCAGTGATACACAACATTGGTTGATCATCTCCTTCTTGACCATCTGAGTGTAGATCATCCCTACTTATGGCTTCATGAGGGGAATCCAAATTTACAGGAAGAGAGGGTCCTTCCACATCCCCCAAACACTTGGAGTCCTCCATTTCTCCATTCTCTAAGGTTTCCTGTGATTTACTCAAAGAAGGATTAGATTCAAAAACATGAGTAGAAAGAAAAATTTTTTCATGAAAAGCACGCTCTGTGAAAAGATGATTTTGCCCCCAATTATCATAAGGTAGATAGTCATTAGGATTTTCCATAGACATATATGTAGAAGCACGGATAATAGGTGGAGAAGGCACCTCAAATTCTTGATGATTTTGTGTAATGAACCTTTGGGTGCCAATGATCAAGTCTTCATCTATACAATCCATGACAAAGAATGTTTCCAAAAATTGCATATCATCCACCATAACAGGCAACACAACTTTACCCATGCATTCATAATGTTCCCCATCCATGAGGATAGAAGGATGAGTTGTTGGTTGAATGTTCTCAAAGATAATGGTCACTAGGTCAATATGAATTAAGTCATATCCTATTCTGATATCCACAAAAGTATTATCATATTCTCTTGTTGCAAATAAGGATCCAACCCCCTTAGACATTTCCCCCGTTTCCTTGACTCCTTGCAATTTTTCTCTAAATGTTTCACCTTTATGTGATATTATCTCATGTATTTCATGTTTATCGCCCTCCTTTTTTTCAATCTTAGCCCCTTTTCTTCTATCTTTTGCTTTTTTCTTTCCCATGACACAATTTTCTCCCCCTTGGTATTGCTCAAAAATCCTTGGGAGCCCCCTTGGTTTCCTAGTCCCACTTGAGGGTCAACTTCAAATTATCCTATCTCAAAATCAACGCGTTATTCTTGAAAAAAACAGTTGAGATCGTGTAGGATTTGAAACAAGCTTTTCAACGAGCTATAGAGCTCAAAAAATGGACTTCGGATGAAAAAGTTATGTCAAATCAGGCTCCTGGGGGTCAAAACAGGCAAACAGGACCTTTTGGAAAAAATCGCGATTGTGTGAACTTTCAGAGAATCGTGTTTTCACAAAATCGTGTTTTGAAAATCGTGATTTTGAGTAGAAAATCGTGTTTTGAAAATCGCGATTTTGATCACAAAATCGTGTTTCTGAAAATCGCGATGTTGATCACAAAATCGTGTTTCTGAAAATCGTGTTTTTTGACATGAAAATCGCGATGTTGAGCACAAAATCGTGATTTTGAGCACAGAATCGTGTTTTAGAGAATCGTGTTTTTTGACATGAAAATCGCGATTTTGAACACAGAATCGTGTTTTTGAAAATCGCGATTTTGAGCACAGAATCGTGTTTTAGAGAATGGTGTTTTTTGACATGAAAATCGCGATTTTGAGCACAGAATCGTGTTTTTGAAAATCGCGATTTTGACTCAGAGAATCGTGATTCACAAAATCGTGTTTTTTGCTGAAAATCGTGATTTGTGAGAATCGCGATTTTGGGCCCGCTGAAAATCGTATTTTCTCAGAATCGTGTTTTTGGCATGAAAATCGCGATGTTGAGCACAAAATCGTGTTTTTTGAAAATCGCGATGTTGAGAACAAAATCGTGTTTTTGAAAATCGCGATTTTGACTCAGAGAATCGTGATTCACAAAATCGTGTTTTTTGCTGAAAATCGTGATTTGTGAGAATCGCGATTTTGAGCCCGCTGAAAATCGTATTTTCTCAGAATCGTGTTTTTGGCATGAAAATCGCGATGTTGAGCACAAAATCGTGTTTTTAGAAAATCGCGATTTTGAGCAAAAAATCGTGATTACACAGAATCGCCTTTTTTTCACAAAATCGTGTTTTTTGACTGAAAATCGTGATTTGTGAGAATCGCGATTTTGAGCACAATCACAGAATCGTGATTCTGAGAATGACCACAGAATCGTGATTTTTTCAGCCAACTTTTAGGCGGGAAAATAGAAAATCGTGATTTTTCAAAAAATTTTGAATTTTCACAGAATCGTGTTTTTTGGCAGGAAATTCAAATTTCTGAGCGCCGGCTATGGCGAGCTCCGTATGAGCAGAAAATCATGAAAAAAACACAGCGCTTGCTCTCCCTTGCTTCTCCTAACTCCTTCCCACACAATAATGCATGAAAAATGGTATGAAGATGGTGAAAATGCACTAAAAAACAAGAATTTTCTATGAAGAAGAAGATGGAAGAAGGTGGAGATGATGATGATGATGAAGATGAAGAGGAAAAAACAGAAAATGAACTGAAATGACAATTTTTTTACCTTCCAACGTCGCAAATCTACGATTTTACCATCACAACGCTCGTCCTCGAAGCTCTCTCCCCGGCAACGGCGCCAAAATTTGGTGTAGCTCAAGCGTAAGCACCACCTCCTTTACTTGTCAATCTGCGGAGACGTGAGGACCGGTATGAAGACCACGAGCAAGTGAAGGCACAAGTGCGTGAGTGAAAGCACACAAACATGCACACACATACATACACACACACACGCACAAAGTAAGATCAAAGAGAGGAACAATGGAAAGCTTAGATTGCAAAAGAGTTCTCTTAAAAAGGTTCTATTCTCTAACAAGCCGACCCCAAAAATGAGCTCTCTAGCTCTTTTTATAGTTTTTTGACTAGTTTTGGCCCTGTCCAGACCTAGTGTCCGGCCTAGTTAAAAATTAGGTTCCAGGGCTTATTTGAGGGCTCAAACAAAGTCTAAAAATTATGAAAATTGGTAGGATGGTACTTCTAATACTCCTCAAGCTCGAGGACTCCTCGGCTTGAACAAAATGGAGTTACTAAAAATAGATAATGGTATTTACAATGGTTTTTAGTGATGAAAATCACTATTTTTGTAGGGGATTCTTCTGAAAATTTGACATACACTTCTTGGAGCTCCCTACTTGCTCCCTTTCCTTGTGTGTCCACCTTTTGATGTGCTTCCATGCTTTGTCCTTGACTTTGAGCTTCAACAACATACTTCCAGCATATTATTTTCGGCGACTCTTACAATCATGTCTGAATCCGATATACTAAGATGGCGACTCAGGAAGCGCGCAAATGCACAGAACCATGTTGTGACGACAACAGACACTACCTTACAGGATGATGAAGATGATTCAATGACTTCTGCAACAGTAAAGGTTCATCATAAATTTTCCACAGAATTTAAAATAGAGCTCGACATCCATTCAAGGAGGAATGAAAACTGGCTACGGCGGATCGGACTCCTCCAGTTTGCTCAGTTACCATGGGAGTAGTGGACAGGTAATGAAGATGCAGAGAATCAGTTACACAGCATGCGACAAACAAAAGGCCTCATTTTAAACCAGGTACAATTTTCACCACAGTTAGTCTCAGCCATATTTAAACTGCCACTGTACGATGATGCACGTTTTCCTAAATGTTCGAATGATGATCTGAGAAAAGAATTTGGAAACTGCGAAGGCCGCAGAAGATATTACATGATGAAAAATGCCACATATCAGCGCCGTGAACAATTCAAGTGGTATTTAGAGAAACTCTGTTTCTTAGTTAAATTTGATTTGATGTCTAGAGAAAATTTTTCACCATTAGTACATGCCGAAGGAGGTGGTAGAGTTAGCTGGACACACTGGCTATATAACCACCTCCATACACAAATATTTGTCGGCGATAAGCGAAGATCCCAAACCAATAGCAGACTAGCAGTCTATTTAGCTGCTATATTTGATTTTGTGCAATCAGTGAAAGATCAGAAGCTGAACTGGTCCCAACATATTAATTCCTGTGATCATGACATGATAGACACAAGACCCCCACACAGTGCAGAGCAAGAGGAAGCAGACCAAGTCTCCACATCGTCTGCAAATTTATTCCACACAGGTAATAGCGAACAGAACCAGACAGTAGGAACGCCGTTTAGGCTGTCAATTAAATGAATGATGGCAGACCACTTACCCACTGTCAGTCAAGGGCAATTACCGGATGACAATCTCCAACCAGATTATGTGACAGGGATGCAAAATAAATTACAGGAAGTTTCTCAATATTTGCGTCAACAAGAACAAGTGCTTCAGCAGAACAAAGAATTATTATTCGCTACTATGAATAATTCCAATTCATTATTAGAAAAAATGACACAGATGCAAAAGGAAATGGACGACAAAGAAGGTTTACTGCAAGAGTTACAGAGTAACCAACGGCAATTAATGGCGGAATTGATTAACGCAAAAAAGTGTTTTCAAGAATTTCACCAGTGGCAGCAAAATATACAAAAACAGATCCAAGACGAAATGATGAGTTTTTCTACCATGAATGCCAACCTGCAAGCAGAAAATGAAATTTTGCATTCAAGAATACAGGTTTTGCAGGAATTGGAAAGGCAGATATTAAAAGATGAAGGAGTAGAACTGAATGCCACATTAATGACGAATGTGGATATAGATTTATTAAAACAACAATTGGATAGTTGTGTTCAAAGTATTTGGACACTTTTTCGTAGAAGATGGCTTGCTATACTTGTTCCTCCACTTGAACAAGTACGGTCAGAAATGATTCGGGAGCAAAACTCTCGAATAGGCCTTCAGGCAAAACAAAAGAATGTCGAAGGCGATAATGAACTTGCGGGTTTGAGTCCACCGTGCGTGCCAGTGTTAGACGGCCGCCGAACAAGGACAAATGAACTAGGACAGGTGTCTTAAATGTAAAAATGTTAGACGGCCGCCGAACAAGGACAAAAGTACTAGGACAGGTAGCTTAAATGAAAAAGAATCTTTCAGGAAACGCGCAGGTAACTGCAGAAGTGCGCACTCTTGTAAAAAATCCTCTATTTAAGGCAATGAGAAAAGAGTGGCAGCAACACCCCGTTTGCGGGAATTGCAGTGTAACATTTGAGTGAGCCACGTTTTGGAGAGTGTTGTAAACGTGTTGTGTGAGTGTGTATGTTGTGGAGAGATAAGTCCTGCTTCGTCCTGTTCTGTTCTGTACTCCAGCTAGTCGATTATTCTCACCTTATTACAGAGTTACAAATCAGTTGTATTGTGTTACGAATCTGTTCGGTAATGATTGAGTGTGTCTCTGAGTGTTATCAGGTGTAGTATGTTGTTTATCAGTTCTTCGGCGGAGCAGGGGAACGTGAAAAGTAGTCCCGAACTAATTGTCTGTTAGCGTTTCTGTAAGTGACCGAATTCGATACCGTAGTCTACATTTGCTGTTGATTCCAACCACGGGAAGACTAGTAGCTGTAATGGTCTGGATGTGAGTAGGACATCGTTAGTTTATGGTTAGCCGTTTGTTATTAGGAGATTGGTTGTTCGAGTTTAATATACGATGAGTCCTCATAACCTTAAGGTATAATGTCTGGTTGGTATACCTATCTGCTCTGAAGAAGTACGTATTAGGTGACCTTGTTACTGAAGTATATTTTGCTCATAAAATAAGTAACCGGATTGAAGCCTCAGTCCTGAAGTTTTAATTCCAGTACACTGAACAGTCTTCCGTTGTTTAGAGATGGACACTGAGCTAAGCACGGGATAACATTTAGGATTGTGTGATAATTTGGGAAAATAGTACAGGGCCTCTGTCTAATAGACCCCTACCACTCCCAAGGACCCACGTGGTTAAAGAGAACATTGACGGTTAAGAAGGTTCGGAACCGGCTGAACTTGAAGTACTTTGAGTCTGAAGTGGAAGTAACGATTAACGTTTAACAATGCTCCTGACAATAATTATTGAATTCTGTTAACAAGAATTCACCTCCTCTATCTGTTTTGAATTTCTTCAATTTCCTTCCTAATTCATTTTCCACATACTTATGCCACGTTTCAAATTTTTCAAAAGCATAAGCCTTCTCTCGAATGAAATAAACCCACATCTTTTTACTATAATCGTCGAGTAACAATAAAAAGTAGAAAGATCCTCCTAAAGCAGGTGTAGACATTTTATCGCAGAGATCAGCATGTACCAACTCTAGAGGAGCTTGAGATCGATTACTGGTCTCTCTTGGAAATGCCTTTCATTGTTGCTTGCCCATCATACAAGCTTCAAAAGGTTCTTGCAACTCTGAAAATGCAGGCAAATGAGCAACCATCACTGTTCTTTGCATCTCCTTCAAAATTGCAAATCCGAGATGCCCAAATCATTGGTGCCATAACCTGCTTACATCTTTATCTTCTGTAGTAGTTAAGGCACTTAGCTCATACAAGTTATCATGTCTTATGCCTTTACCTACTACATTACCTGATGAATCCATGATTTTTGCACCACTCTTATTGAAGTGAACTTCGAGTCCACGATCTGTTATTGCAGAAACTGACAAAAAATTTCTTTTAAGTGTAGGTACATAGAGAACATTGGATAAATTTTTCTCAACACCTAGAGAAGTGATAAAAGAGATGGTTCCATTTCCTTTCGTTGGACACTTGGAGTCATTTCCCACCACTACATTGATGGATTCCCGCGAAGGCACTAGGGAACTATACCAATCCTTTTTACTGGTCATATGGCGAGAAGCTCCACTATCTAAAATCCATGGTTCATCAACACGAGCTTGAGCAGATGAGCATACCTCTTAAATAGCTACCCATAGTTCCAGCTCTGTGTTGTTTGCAGACTCTTTGTTCTTTTAGGATGATTTTACAGTCCCATTCCATTCATCAGCTTGCTTCTTTCTGCAATCCTTGATGGCATGGCCTTTCTTTTCACAATAGAAGCAACTTCCTATGAACTTTTTCTTCTTTGGCTTCTTCTTTGATCCATCAAAAGAGCCTTTACCTTTTGAATTTGCTGAGAATGCAGCATCACTTGTACTTTTCCGATTCTTCAACCGCATCTCTTCTTCTAAAAGCATAGCACGACTCTTCAAATGTAAGGGGGGTTGGTCTTACTTGAGTGTTAAGGGCTGGAAGAACACGTACACATCTTCGAGCTAGCTCTTCTGGTGTTATAACAACACCAACTGCAGCCAATTGATCTTGAAGATGCTTTATTCGTTTGATAAAATCTTCAACCTTTTTAGAATCAAAATGCTTTTCATTTGCTAGCTGATTTTCTAAATTTTGTATCCTAGTGTGGTTCTTGGTCTCATATTGACGATCCAATATGCCCCAAGCCTCATGTGCTTTAGTAGTATGTTGAACTAAAGTAAGCACAAAATCACTTACACTAGTGACAATTGCACATAATGCATTAGCATTCCACCTCTTCCAAGCTTGTAGAAGATCTGGATCTGGATGAATCATCAATCTTGAATTTGCTGGATCTTCAAGTGGTATAGGCTCTGAATCCAATCCCATTGGTCCCATGACAATGTCAAGTAATTCATAGGAGTCCAAAATTGCAAAAATTTTGAACTTCCAAAGTGTATAGTTGGTTCCATCTAGCTTCCCTTCAGTGAATGCAGGTGGGCGAATTCGAATAGGTGTAGCATTAACATTAGCTGAAGCACCAAGACCAGTGTTCGACGATGAAGCCATCATGTAATCACTCGAATAATCTACTGATATTCTAGTCTACTAGTAGGCTAAAATAGTGATACTTCTCAAGCTATTCGAACCTTAAGGCTCTGATACCATGTAAGACAATAGTTATGCAATATAACACAGGAGCAGTAGTAGAGAAGATAATAGATATAGGAGAATCTCAACAATTTTCTACTAATAGCAAGTACAAAGATGATGGCATTGTCCACCCATGCGCTCTCAAGGTAGAGCTTAAATGGTGATCTAGACAACTCTAGATAGGGAGATACAAGGTAGAGGTATGCTGGCTCAATTCGATGTCTCAAGTAGTGCAAAATTCATGTATATATAGGATCATGGGTGGCCTTCCATGGACGGCTATACATGGGTGGTAGAGCATGGGCGGCCACCGCCCACATAATTGCCATACATGGCTTAGGCCGGTTGAACCGACCTAACAAATATAAATGATTTCTGATTCGATAGGAAATATTCCATGGAATATTCCCTTTACCGTCACGTCGAGGGTGCTGCCCTCAGACCCCCATCAGGGGGTCCGCTGGCCCCCTTCGGCTCCCCAGCCTGGGCTACTCACCGCTGCCCAAGACCCCATAATTGGGGACCCTCGTAACTCCCTTTCCTTACATGGTCCAATATGACCTTCATCCAACATGCAGGTTGGGATTCCCATCAATTGGGTAATGCACGCTTGGCTTCTCCTCATAATGGGGGCCTTACAAAATGTGCATACAATCATGAGGGGTAGACATTGATCATATACTAACACTCTGGTCTTGATCTTCATGACAATCTTGTCTTTCCATGAAAGCGATTCAAGATGTAGACAGCAGTGTTGATAGCCTCTACCCAAAACTGATTAGGCAAACCCTTTTCCTTCAACATGAACCTTTCCATATCCATGATGGTTTGATTTCAATGTTCTACAACACCGTTCTGTTGAGGGCTATGTGCACTCTGAGTTGATGCTTGATTCCTTTACTCTTGCATAAATATTCAAACTCTGTTGATGTGAACTTACCACCACCCTCTATCCTAAATCTCTTCATCTTCTTCCCTGTTTGAGTTTCAACAAGCTTAATCCCTTCTTTAAACTTACTAAAAGCTTGAGCCTTATCGTGAAGGATGTACAACCACATCTTCATGCTATAGTCATCAACAAGATACATGAAGTAGGAAGATCTACCTCCAAGGCTTCTGTAGGCATTTTTCTGCACAAGTTAGAATGCACCAAATCTAGAGGATAGCTTGTTGTGTTATTGCTTTCTTGTGGAAACGCCTTCCTCTGTTGCTTGCCCATCATGCAAACTTCAAATGGTTCCTTCATTTTTGCAATCGATGGTAGGTGTGCAACCATACCCCTACAATGCATCTCCTTCAGTACAAGCTATCCGATGTGGCTGTTGCAGAGAAAAGAGGCTCAAAAAAGGAGCCCCAAAATTTTCAAATTGATGGCATCGAAATTCTTCTTCAAAATCCTAGAAAATTCCCTCGAAGCTATGTAATTGCACTAGAGGAGTCTTCTAGATGCATAAGCCCCAAATCATTGTAACATACTTCTTGTAAAATAGTAGGAAGTTGGAGTATAGTCAATACATTTCCAGTCTCATGTGTGAAAGGACCATTTTTTAGGGCACATGTATATAAGTCACTTTATGACTCTTTGTAAAGACTTTGCCATTGTGAAGGAGGATTGAAATTTCGAATTTGCTTCTTCCCTGCTGATTTCTACCTTCTCTATGATCTTTTGTGTGTGTATAATGCTTGAAATGTGTGTGTAGGACTATTGTCTATCCCTCCCCATCACTTTTGAACTATTGTACTGTGTGTGTGAACCATTACGAGTTGTGGAGTGAGTGTAGGTGTTTCCCACCATTCACTTCTTTGGCCGTAACTTGAAGAGCAGTTGTCAGGTTCAAGTGAAGATACCATCAATAGATGCATCTCATCGAGAACTTCGAAATCAACCGCTATTGGCCATATTCAGAGTTCCGAGCTCAGAGAAACATTCGAATTTGTGCTTACTGTTGTAAGTGGTATCGCGGCACACATTTCCAGAGATATAGTGAGTTGGAGGGGTAGTTAGTCTTTTCACATGCATTGTAACTGAGCCACTTCACTTTCCATCATGTGTGCACACGTCCTCATACACTTGGTTCATGTGGTTCTTCGGATTGATAATTAAACGTGTATTGATCGACCACTATACGCACTTGGGCAAATGAGGTTTAGTCTCTTTGACACAAGTCCCTAAAACTTTGTGACTTAGGTACACACATTTTTGGTGCCGTCGTCGGGGAACAAACTCAACCAAGGTGCCTTCGTGATGGTTATAGCTCTGGAGTGAAGGAATCGTACTTGTAGAGGTGAACTCGTTCAGTGGCAAGTAGTCAGGCACTTTAGCACTTGTTACTTCACATCCCTGAGGTGTGTGTAATGAGTTTTTAGGTTTAGGGTTAGGAGTGAGGAAGAGAGGGAAGAGTTAGGGTTAGGTTAGAGAGAAGTGGAGTGGGAGGAAGTTGGAATCATCAAGAAAAATATCAAAAATTACAAAAATTAGTGTAGAGTAGGCTTCAGGCATCACAAACTATAAAAACCAAAAAAAAAAGTTCATTTGACACTAGTGCAGGAGCTGGTATCGTGTGTGAACAAGCAATCGGTATCGTCATTTTGGTATCGTGCAAAGTGAGCTGAAGAGAGGAGTTGGGAGCATACACTTGGATTGAGGCACACTTGAAGGTAAGCCACACAAGTTCTTGATAGCAAAATCAATCCATAACCACCACCACATGTGAAGAATCATTTTCGGTATCACGGGGTAGCACAAAGAGTTTTGGGAGATTCTATGAGAGAGACAGAGGGTTAAGAGTAAGGAGGGGATACAACTAGACATATTTCTACAAAAAAATTTAAGTTTAGAGCGATTTTGGCTGAAGTATCACGGTCGGTTGAGTTTTGGTATCGCGATACCAAAATTCCCTAGTATCACGATACTCGCCTAGTATCATATCGTTGCATACCACTTGAAGGATCGCGATACCACTCTGGTATCTGTCGATATATTTAGCTAGTGATGTATGTGAACACTCTAGGAAAGGCGGGGCACTTTTTTCCCTCTTTAGGAGGTTTTTTTCCCCCGGCTTGTATATATGCCTATTGCCCTAATGGGCTACTTATCTTTGTACATTCTCTAGTAATACATTCAGCATTGTGTGTTTGTGCTCCAAGCTTCTTCTTCTTCCTTGTGTTGTTCGCGTGCTTCCGTAGACATCTATCTCCAACAATTGGTATCAGAGCAGGTCGTCGCTTCATCTAGGGCGCCGTCGACACTCCTCCGTTTGCAGTCTCAGATTCGCATGAAATTTGGTGAGCATACTCAGGGTGTTTCAGAGATCAAAACTGCTTCGCTCTATGGTGCTGAAATCGCGATCTGAGCTCGTTTCGGCCTCTGAACACATTATCACAGCACTTGTGCAGGCTATTTTGTCTTTTGCTGCCAAAGGTATATACCAGTTTCTGTTCGCCAGTATAAGCGTCTCAAAGTCTGCCACAGGTCTAGCAGAATTCATTGGGGTGGTTCTGTTCAACTTTTTGAGATACAGTCAATTTTCTGCATCAAGGTATTTTAGTCACCGGCCATGGCTGAAAGAAGTGATGTATTCCGTATGTTGGCTATTGAGGATAAGTTGGATGGTACCAAATACCCATTATGGGCTTATATGATGCGACATGTATTGGTTGCAAAAGGATTGTGGAACATTGTGCAGGGTGTTGAAAGATGTCCTGTTACACCTCTTACTATAGGTACTGCAAATACAGGTGTTGAAGCTAATGAAGATGGTGTCGAAGATGATATTCCACAGATTCCTGTTCGTGCTTCTGTTTCTGCTACACCTATTGTAGAGCATATTTGTTGGGATGGTAGAGATGCCGAGGCACATGCATTGATAGCTTTGTCTGTCAAACGTGCCATTATTCCTCATATTTGCTCTTGCAGAACAACTAAGGATGCTTGGGATAGACTTACCACATTGTACCAAGCTAGGAATGAGGCTCGTGTTGCTTACCTCCGAAAACAGTTGGAGAGTGAGCACATGAATGAAGGTGATTCTATGGATAGTTTTCTAACAAAGATCAAAGACTTGAAGGAACAGTTGATTTCTGCTGATGAGGTTATACTAGATAGCTCACTTCTGCAGACCGTTCTGAATGGTCTTCCTGATTCATATCTGAGTTTTGGTTCTACTCTTTGATTGATGATGAAAGGCAATCCAAATGCCTTGTCATTTGAGGAGTTAGTCTCTATTCTGTTACAGAAAGATCAGTCCAGGCAAAATAGGTCCATTATGTGTGTTGCAGATCAAGCTTTCCTGGCTAGTCAGAAGGGCAAAGGAAAATGGAGCTCTTCTACTAGTAAGCAGAAATCTGCAAATGCTGCACATTCGAAGAACCAGGATAAAGATGAGAAGAAATAAAAAAAGCAGAAATTTTTTTGCAAGTAGTGTAAAGGGAATGATCATATCATGAAGAACTATCCAAAACTGGCTTCAAAAGAGGCAAAGAAAAAGGAGGCTGGAATGGTTGTTGCAGAAGCCTCTACACCAAAAATAGAGTCTGCTAATCTTGTGCAGGAAGAAGAATGGGCATTTACTACTGTTTGCAGTTTTGACCCATCTTCTCATGAGCATTGCATGTCTGCAGTGGACTCAGATGTTTGGTACTTTGATAGTGGGGCGATCAAACATATTACCTCGCAGCGCAGTTTCTTCTCTTCACTCGAGCCTGCCCCTACAGGGAATACTATCACATGCACCAACAACTCCTCTTATCCTGTTATGGGAGTTGGTAAGATCATTTTGACTACTGCTGATGGTAGTTCTTTCACCTTGTCAGATGCTTTATTTGTGCCAGGGATCAAGAAGAATCTGTTATCAGTTTCTGCATTAGCCAAGATTGGCTTGGTTGTGAAATTTGTTGATGACAGATGTACAATTCATGATCTGTCAAATGGTGATGTTATTATTGCTTCTGGCATTTTATGTCGTGGGTTGTATAAGCTCATAGACTATGAAAGATCTGTGAATGATTTGGCATGTGCAGTTCAAGATTCTCAAGCTATGTCAGATGCAAAGCTTTGGCATGCACGCTTTGGTCATCTAAATTTTGCTAGTTTGCTACGCCTGTAGAAATTTGATATGGTGTCTTCTTTGCCCAAGCTTGAGGCACTTGGAAAACATGTATGTGAAGGCTTTATTTTGGGCAAAATGCAGCGTTCCTCCTTTCCAAAAGATGGTTCAGTTCGGGCTATGCAGAAATTGCAGCTTGTACGTAGTGATGTCTGTGGTCCTATGCAGACACCTTCTTTTGGAAACTATCTTTACTTCGTGACTTTCATTGATGATTTTTCCAGGCATGCATGGGTATATCCATTGAAGGCAAAGTCCGAAGTGTTTTTGTGCTTCAAACAGTTTTTGGTTTTGGCTGAAAATCTATCAAGATGTAAAATGGGCTCCCTCCATTCTGATCGAGGGGGGGAATATATGTCTTCTGATTTTAATGCATTTCTTGTGGAACATGGGATAAAACACCAGTGTACAGTGCCATATACACCTCAACAGAATGGAGTTGTTGAACGGAAGAACAGGTCACTCATGGAGGTGGCGAGGTGCATGGTCAAGAGTCAGGCTTTACCACATAGTTTCTGTCTTGAGGCTATCATGTGTGCAGCATATGTACTGAACAAGTGTCCCACTAAAGCGCTGTAGTCTATCACTCCATATGAGGCTTGGCATGACCGCAAGCCATCTGTTGCTCATCTGCATGTTTTTGGTTGTTTGGCATATGCACTAGTGCCTGAACAACATCGCAGAAAATTGGATGATAAGGCAGTAAAATGTATCTTTGTTGGGTACAGTTCTGAAAGTAAAGGCTATCGTCTGTATCATCCACAGACTAAACGCATTCTGGTTAGCCGTGATATTGTCTTTGTGGAAGATGCTATTCAGTCATTGCTTTCATGTACTAAGGAGACATCTATTAGATCCAAAGACATGTATGATACTTTGATGCCTCTTTTTACAGGTGGACAGTCTAGTGCTGGTCCTAATGAGGCAACTTCTCAGCCTTTGCAGGTTTCATATGATGATGTCGATCATTCTATCTCTGATGCAGATTTACATGATGCACTTGTTGATGAGAGAGCTGATATTGAGTAGGCAAAAACTATGCCAAAATGGCTGGTGCAGACTTTGCGTGACAGCAAATTAGACACACCTTTGTCATATCGTACTCGTTTAGGCTCTCATAGTGTCTCCTTTGCATCAGATTGCTATGCTATGGCTACGTCTAGTCTCTGTGATGAGAATGAGCCTCTTTCTTTTGATGAAGCACATAATTCAAAAAATTGGATGGCTGCTATGTAATCTAAATATGATGCTATACTAAAGAATGGTACATGGTCTTTATGTGACTTGCCTTCTGGCAAGAAGGCCATTGGCACTAAGTGGGTATACAAGCTGAAGCGTAAACCTGATGGTATAGTTGACAGGTATAAGGCTAGGCTTGTTGCAAAGGGTTATGCGCAGGAAAGAGGCATTGATTTTGATGAGACCTTTGCACCTACATGCCGTAGGACTAATGTTTAGAGCATTTGTGCACTTGCAGCCCATCATGGTTGGAATGTACATCAGTTGGACATTAAAACTACATTTTTGAATGGTGACTTGCATGAAGAAGTGTATGTTTTTCTGCCCTGTGGCTTTGTGCAGAAAGGGCATGAAAACCAGGTGTGCAGGTTAAAGAAGGCATTATATGGTTTAAAGCAAGAACCACGTGCTTGGTATGAGAAGATACATGCCTATCTGGTTGCACATGGTTTTGAGAACAGTCCAACTGAAAGCACCTTATATGTTAAGCGTGCTAATGATGTGCTTCTGATCATTGTTTTCTATATTGACAACATGCTGCTCAAACTGGTCCTATTGAGAAGCATATTTCTGATTTCAAGGCTGATTTGCATGCCTCATTTGAATGTCTGATTTGGGGCATTTGCATCACTATTTGGACATTCAATTTATGCAAGTTAATGGTGGAATGGCTTTGTGTCAAACGAAATATATTGACACATTATTGCAGCGTTTTGGCCTTGAAGACTGTAAGCCTGTTGCCACTCCTATGGAGACAGGTTTACGATTGAGTCTTCATGATGCTGGAGATGCATTTGATGTTGTTCTCTATGAGCAGGCTCTTGGATGCTTGATTTATTTATGCATTACTCGGCCAGATATTCAGTTTGTTGTCTCACAGATGAGCAATTTTATGCATTGCCCAAGAGTCATGCATTGGAAGGCGGTTAAGCGCATCTTTCACTACTTGAGTGGTACTCGGCTACTTGGGTTGTTTTATCCCAAGGGGGGATCACTACCGCCAGATTTGCATGCTTTTTCTGACTCAGATTGGGTTGGTTGCTATGACACTCGTGTGTCCACTAGTGACTTTTGCTTCATGCTTGATACCTCATGTATATCTTGGTTGAGCAAGAAGCAGCCTACTATGGCCACTTCCAGTTGTGAGGCTGAGTATAGGGCAGCTTTAACAGCTACTGTTGAGTGTGTGTAGCTCGGACGCCTTATGGCTGATTTGGGTGTTGGTCAGTCCTCTGCCACCACCATCTTCACTGACAGTCAGAGCGCATTGGCAGTTCGAGGAACCCTGTGTTCCATGCTCGCACTAAGTACATTGAGGTGCATTATCATTATGTCAGGGAGAGGTTCTCTGCTGGGGAGATCAGCTTGGCATATGTGCCCACGCAGGAGAACATTGTAGACCTTTTCATGAAGGCTCTGCCTAGGGAGAAGTTTGAAGCTTTCCGCAAAGCTTTGGGCTTACTTCCTTTCGTGGAGTGATTTCCACATAGCTTGGCACTTCCTTATACATGAGTGCAAGCTCCTTGTTCACCGCATCACTCCCAGGGGGGATTTGTTGATATATTTAGGTAGTGATGTGTGTGAACACTGTTGGAGCAAGTCTATGACAAGCCTAAGTATTGGCTTCAGTCCCACAAAGTCATAGAAGAAGCCTTAAAATGAAGACTATGTAAAGTTCACTGGTGAACTACCTCTTGTAACTTTTGAAGAGTTTACTTAATGTAAAATTGAAAGAATCTTAAGTGGTTGAGTCCACTTGATCAAAAAGGGAAAGAGGAGCCACAAATTCGTGATTTCTGGTAGGTAGAGAATCAAATCAATCATTGATTGATTGGAGAGTGATTGAGGGAAGTTAGCCTCCCAAACTCAACTATAAATAGATGGCAGTTTTAGTCGTGGTTAGAGAGACCTATGTGAAGACCTCCAAGAGCTGAGCTTTATGCCATATCAAGGTGTGATTACAAGGCACACATATGTATCAGTAAGTCATTTTATTGTACAAGCAATATACTTTCATTTTCATGATTATTTGAGTTCATATGTCCATGTTCTTGTGAAGTGTACTACTCACTGCCATTACCCTCAGTTTTCTCAGTCAGATTGCAGAGATGTTTTCTCTAAGCTTGGTGCATCATTTTCAGTGATTTAACTTGGTAAAGTTAGATCTATAAGTCTACTATATGCTCACAAATTTTCATGTCATTTGGATGTTTCAATCTTCAGTTATGTTCACTTGAAGTCAACAGTGTCTGTTCATCTTCACTTCTCTGTCACGTACCCGACTTTTTTACTCACCTTGTCAGAGCCATTTCTCAGTGGTTACTTATTCAAATTCAATGATTTAAAGCTTTTTGGATTTAACTAACTGTCTAGTATAACCAGACAAAATTTCATAATCATTGGATTCCTACATTTTGGGTTATGTTCATTTTTCTGCTCACTGGTCTCAAACTATAGCAGCCCGTGAAAATCGGGATGATGTCATCACTTGTTAGAACTCATTCTCAGTGTGTGGTTTATTATTTTTTATGAGATTACTCTTGAAAGTTAGCTCTTTAAGTTATCTAGACTTCCCCAAGAGGAATTAAGTTAATTGCTGCTGTGCTCAGAGAATTATGCAAAACACTGGACAGGTGTATGAACCAAGAATAGCAAGTTTTTCACCTCTGAGCTAACTCCAACTTATCTGTTTTGATCTATCTTTTTGAGAGTGATCTTCCAAGGTACATAGGGTGTCTAATACATCCATTGGCAAGCTAAAAGGGCCTACCATATACTCCTGGAGTTCAATTGGCTGGTGTAGATCAAGGATTTTGCAACACCTCTTCATCTTCAAGCACATACCTATCCATCTCTTCACAAACACTCTAGGACCGCCGAGGCACTTTTTTCCCTCTTTAGGAGGTTTTTTTCCCTCGGCTTGTATATACGCCTATTTCCCTAATGGGCTACTTATCTTTATGCATTCTCTAGTAATACATTCAGCATTGTGTGTTTGTGCTCCAAGCTTCTTCTTCTTCCTTGTGTTGTTCGCATGCTTCCGCAAACATCTATCTCCAACAGTATCATATTGTCAAGTTGGTATCGCGATCGTGATCAGCCGGTGGTATTGTATCACAGTTCACTTTGTATCGTATCATCTTGATCGTGGTATTGTATCATCGACCGAGTGATATCATATTACCTATTTAGTATCATATCGTCCAAAAATTCAGTATCGTATCGTGCAACGTTTCGGTATTATATCGTCACTTGCACTAGTATCATATCACGAGAACTTTAGTATCATATCATGTGACTTGTTGGTATCGTATCGTGCAGTGCACAAGTATCGTATCGTGCAAGAAGGTTGTATCATATCGTCTGACCCATCTGGTATCATATCGTGAGAAATTTTGGTATCGTATCGTGCAGTGCACTAGTATCGTATCGTGCAGTGCACTAGTATCGTATCGTGCAAAGTGTGGTATTGTATCGCGAGGAATCTGGTAGCATATCGTCTACTGTTCTAGTATCGTATCGTCTTAGGTAGAGGTATCGTATCATCCTATAGTCAGTATCATATTTGGTTAATCTGTGGTATCATATTGCGAGAGTGGTATCTCCCAGAGTGGTATCGCCCAGAACATATCAAGCCATTTGAGAGCAAAATTAGAGATAATTGAGGAGCCAATTGTTGGAGATAGATGTCTGCGGAAGCACGTGAACAGCACAAGGAAGAAGAAGAAGCTTGGAGCACAAACACACAATACTGAATGTATTACTAGAGAATGTACAAAGATAAGTAGCCCATTAGGGCAATAGGCGTATATACAAGCCGAGGGAAAAAAAACCTCCTAAAGAGGGAAAAAAGTGCCCCGGAGGTCCTAGAGTGTTCACATACATCACTACCTAAATATATCAACAAATCCCCCCTGGGAGTGATGCGGTGAACAAGGAGCTGGCACTCATGTATAAGGAAGTGCCAAGCTATGTGGAAATCACTCCACAAAAGGAAGTAAGCCCAAAGCTTTGCGGAAAGCTTCAAACTTCTCCCTAGGCAGAGCCTTCGTGAAAAGGTCTGCAATGTTCTCCTGCGTGGGCACATATGCCAAGCTGATCTCCCAGCAGAGAACCTCTCCCTGACATAGTGATAATGCACCTCAATGTGCTTAGTGGGAGCATGGAACACAGGGTTCCTCGCAACTGCCAATGCGCTCTGACTGTCAGTGAAGATGGTGGTGGCAGAAGACTAGCCAACACCCTATCAGCCATAAGGCGTCTGAGCCACACACACTCAACAGTCGCTGTGAAAGCTGCCCTATACTCAGCCTCACAACTGGAAGTGGCCACAGTAGGCTACTTCTTGCTCAACCAAGATATACATGAGCTACCAAGCATGAAGCAAAAACCACTGGTGGACACACAAGTGTCATAGCAACTAGCCCAATCTGAGTCAGAAAAAGCATGCAAATCTGGCGGTAGTGATCCCCCCTTGGGATAAAACAACCCAAGTAGCCGAGTACCACTCAAGTAGCGAAAGATGCGCTTAACCGCTTTCCAATGCGTGACTCCTGGGCAATGCATAAACCTGCTCATATGTGAGACAGCAAACTGAATATCTGGCCGAGTAATGCATAAGTAAATCAAGCATCCAACAGCCTGCTGATAGAGAACAGCATCAAATGCATCTCCAGCATCATGAAGACTCAATCGTAAACCTGTCTCCATAGGAGTGGCAATAGGCTTACAGTCTTCAAGGCCAAAACGCTGCAATAATGTTTCAATATATTTCGTTTGACACAAAGCCATTCCACCATCAACGTGCATAAACTGAATGCCCAAATAGTGATGCAAATGCCCCAAATCAGACATCTCAAATGAGGCATGCAAATCAGCCTTAAAATCAGCAATATGTGTCTCAATAGGACCAGTGAGCAACATGTCATCAACATAGACAACAATGATCAGAACCACATCATTAGCACGTTTAACATATAAGGTGCTTTCAGTTGGACTGTTCTCAAAACCATGTGCAATCAGATAGGCATGTATCTTCTCATACCAAGCACGTGGTGCTTGCTTTAAACCATATAATGCCTTCTTTAACATGCAAACCTGGTTTTCATGCCCTTTCTGTACAAAGCCACGGGGCTGAAAAACATACACTTCTTCATGCAAGTCACCATTCAGAAATGCTATTTTAATGTCCAACTGATGTACATTCCAACCATGATGGGCTGCAAGTGCACAAATGCTCCGAACAGTAGTCATACGGCATGTAGGTGCAAAGGTCTCATCAAAATCAATGCCTCTTTCTTGTGCATAACCCTTTGCAACAAGCCTAGCCTTATACCTGTCAACTGTACCATCAGGTTTACGCTTTAGCTTGTATACCCACTTAGTGCCAATGGCCTTCTTGCCAGGAGGCAAGTCACATAAAGACCATGTACCATTCTTCATTATAGCATCATATTCAGATTGCATAGCAGCCATCCAATTTTCTGAATTTTGTGCTTCATCAAAAGAAACAGGCTCATTCTCATCACAGAGACTAGATGCAACCATAGCATAGCAATCTGATGCAAAGGAGGCACTATGAGAGCCTGAACGAGTATGATATGACAAAGGTGCATCTAATTTGTTGTCACGCAAAGTCTGCACCAACAATTTTGGCATAGTTTTTGCCTGCTGAATATCAACTCTCTCATCAACAAGTGCATCATGTAAATCTGCATCAGAAATGGAATGATTTGCATCATCATATGAAACCTGCAAAGGTTGAGAAGTTGCCTCATTAGGACCAGCACTAGCATGTCCACCTGTAAAAAGAGGCATCAAAGTATCATACATGTCTTTGGAGCTAACAGATGTCTCCTTAGTACATGAAAGCAATGGCTAAATAGCATCTTCCACAAAGACAACATCACGGCTAACCAGAATGCGTTTAGTCTGTGGATGATACAGACGATAGCCTTTACTTTCAGAACTGTACCCAACAAAAATACATTTTACTGCCTTATCATCCAATTTTCTACGATGTTGTTCAGGCACTAATGCATATGCCAAACAACCAAAAACACGCAGATGAGCAACAGATGGCATGCGGTCATGCCAAGCCTCATATGGAGTGATAGACTACAACGCTTTAGTAGGACACCTGTTCGATACATATGCTGCACACATGACAACCTCAAGCCAGAAACTATGTGGTAAAGCCTGACTTTTGACCATGCACCTTGCCATCTCCATGAGTGACCTGTTCTTTTGTTTAGCAACTCCATTCTATTGAGGTGTATACGGCACTGTACACTGGTGTTTTATCCCACGTTCAGCTAGAAATGCATTAAAATCTGAAGACATATATTCCCCCCCTCGATCAGAACGGAGGGTGCCCATTTTACATGCTGACAGATTTTCAGCCAAAACCAAAAACTGTTTGAAGCACATGAACACTTCGGACTTTGCTTTGAGTGGATATACCCATGCATGCCTGGAAAAATCATCAATGAAAGTCACGAAGTAAAGGTAATTTCCAAAAGAGGGTGTCTGCATAGGACCACAGACATCACTATGTACAAGCTGCAATTTTCTGCGTAGCCCGAACTGAACCATCTTTTGGAAAGGAAGAACGCTGCATTTTGCCCAAGATACAGCCTTCACAAACATGTTTTCCAGGTGCCTCAAGTTTGGGCAAAGAGGACACCATTTCAGATTTCTGCAGGCGTAACAAACTAGCAAAATTCAGATGACCAAAGCGTGCATGCCAAAGCTTTGCATCTGACATAGCCTGAGAATCATGAACTGCACATGCCGAATCATTCACAGATCTTTCATAGTCTATGAGCTTATACAGCGCACGACATAAAATGCCAGAAGCAATAATCACATCGCCATTTGAGAGATCATGGACTGTACACCTGTCATCAACGAATTTCACAACCAAGCCAATCTTGGCTAATGCAGAAACTGATAACAGGTTCTTTTTTATCCCTGGCACAAATAAAGCATCTGACAAAGTGAAAGAACTACCATCAGCAGTAGTCAGAATGATCTTACCAACTCCCATAACAGGATAAGAGGAGTTATTGGCGCATGTGACAGTATTCCCTGTCGGGGCAAGCTCGAGTGAAGAGAAGAAACTACGCTGCGAGGTAATATGTTTGGTCGCCCCAATATCAAAGTACCAAACATCTGAGTCTACTGCAGACATGCACTGATCATGAGAAGATGGGTCAAAACTGCAGACAGTAGTAAACGCCCATTCTTCTTCCTGCACAAGATTTGCAGACTCTGTTTTTGGTGTAGAGGCCTCTGCAACAACCATTCCAGCCTCTTTCTTCTTTGCCTCTTTAGCAGCCAGTTTTAGACAGTTCTTTATAATATGATCATTTCCTTTACAGTACTTGCAGAACAATTTCTGCTTTTCTGATTTCTTCTCATCTTTATCCTGGTTCTTCGATTATGCAGCATTTGCAAATTTCTGCTTACTACTAGAAGAGCTCCATTTCCCTTTGCCCTTCTGACTAGCCACAAAAGCTTGATCTGCAACACGCATAATGGACCTGTTCTGCCTGGACTGATCTTCCTGCAACAGAACAGAGACTAATTCCTCAAATGACAAGGCATTCGGATTGCCTTTCATCATCAACCGAAGAGTAGAGGCAAAACCTTGATATGAATCAGGAAGACCATTCAGAACGGTCTGCACAAGTGAGCTATCTGGTATAACCTCATCAGCAGAAATCAATTGTTCCTTCAGGTCTTTGGTCTTTGTAAGAAAACTGTCCATAGAATCACCTTCATTCATGTGCTCACTCTCCAACTGTTTTCGGAGGTAAGCAACACAAGCCTCATTCCTAGCCTGGTACACGGTGGTAAGTGTATCCCAAGCATCCTTTGCTGTTCTGCAAGAGCGAATGTGAAGAATAATGGCACGTTTGACAGAAAAAGCTATCAATGCATGTGTCTGGGCATCTCTGCCATCCCAACGAATCTGCTCTGCAGTAGGTGCAACAGAAACAGCAGCACGAACAAGAATCTGCGGAATATCATCTTCGACACCATCTTCATCAGCTCCAACACCTGTATTTGCAGTACCTGTCGTTACAGGTGTAACAGGACGTCTTTCAACACCCTGCACAATGTTCCACAATCCTTTTGCAACTAGTACATGTCGCATCATATAAGCCCATAATGGGTAGTTGGTACCATCTAACTTATCCTCAACAGCCAACATACGAAATACATCACTGCTTTCAGCCATGGCCGGTGACTAGAATACCTTGATGCAGAAAATTGACTGTATCTCAAAAAGTTGAACAGAACTGCCCAGATGAGTTCTGCTAGACCTGTAGCAGACTTCGAGACGCTTAAACTGGCAAACAGAAAGTGGTATATACCTTTGGCACAAAAGGACGAAATAGCCTACACAAGCGCTGCGATAGTGCGTTCGGAGGCCGAAACGAGCTCAGATCACGATTTCGGCACCACAGAGCAAAGATGTTTTGATCTCGGAAACACCCTGAGTATGCTCACCAAATTTCGTGCGAATCTGAGACTGCAAACGGAGGAGTGTCGACGGTGCCCTAGAAGAAGCGACGACCTGCTCTGATACCAATTGTTGGAGATAGACGTCTGCGGAAGCACGTGAACAACACAAGGAAGAAGAAGAAGCTTGGAGCACAAACACACAATACTGAATGTATTACTAGAGAATGTACAAAGATAAGTAGCCCATTAGGGCAATAGGCGTATATACAAGCCGAGGGAAAAAAACCTCCTAAAGAGGGAAAAAAGTGCCCCGGCGGTCCTAGAGTGTTCACACACATCACTACCTAAATATATCAACACCAATTGTGGGATGGGGGGAACCAAGATAGCCCTAGGAGGGTGGATGAACTTGAGATCAGGACGTGTGCTAAGTAGCCGGAGGAGTGTTATTTCATCGATAGGAAGTGCAACTCAGGCAAGTCATCACTCTATATATACTAACACCTCTAGTGACTCAGAGGAAGAGATACCAATGGCTTCAGAAGACATTAAAGGCTCTATCCCTAGAGGGAATTTCATGTCAACGGTAGAGGGGGAATACGACACCTCTGTACAGTATGTATTCGCTAATCCTCGAGAGATCCCTATCTACCTGGATGGCTTAAATAGATCAGTAGCCAGGATGGTGAATTCCACTGAATCAGCAATAGTGCCCAGACCTACAATCAAGTATGAAGGAGGAGTGTACATGGACAAGTTAGGTCACATCTACATGGTAACAGAACACCCAGATCGGATCAATGAGAGAGGAGGATTGGAAGGACTGGACCCTGAAGAGTTAATAACTACACCCAGAGGCAAATCAGTAGTGACTCGAGTCTTGAGAGGGGATTTGATACCTCAAGATGATTACCTATTAGAGGTCTACTTGATCCATGGATCAGACCTATTGTTACAAACTCACTCACTCACCCACACAAGGACAGGAGGAAAGCCCAATGACCTTCTATGAGTTAAAAGATCCTACAGAGGAGTCTAGAGTCACATACCTAGACAAGAACCGAAGAAGGTATTGGCCGGTAAATGCCGTTGATAGGGCTCAATTGAAGTATATGGGGTTGCCAGTATTCCCTTTGTGAGAGCAGGCAACTACCTCTCATAATCCCTTTGGGACGCATCAAGATCTAGAGAACACAATGTCGGGACAGACGAGTCAATGGAGCATTCCTAACCAAACCCATGTGCAATTCACAATGCCAGGGCTGCAATCACACAATCAAAATCACCCTAGACTAGGCAACCAACATCGGCCACTAGTGAGGCCAAAACCACCACTAGGAGTGCAGCCTGGAATGCCTCCAATCAGACCAGAAATTCCTATAATGTCTAGGCACCCAGAACCCATAAGAAGATTAGGACCAATTCTAGTGGCTAAGTGTATGAGAAATCATTATGACGGGATGGGAGAACCTTACGATCACATAGCTGAATTCAAACAAGTTCTACAGGTTGAGCAAGTGGATGATTTCTTTGTGCAGTATGAGTCTTTCAGACTCACTCTCACAAGAACAACTTTGACTTGGTTTCAACCATTGGATCCCAATCAATTTGGAAATATTGAACAATTTTTTCAGGAATTCATTAGGGAATCCACTAAGAGAGGAATTAAACACAACTCTTCATCTTTAATCCATAGCTTCAAACAAAACCCAAATGAAAATGTGAAAACAGCTGCCAGGAAGTTCAATCAATATGTCGATAGATGCCCAGTAACAAAAAGACCCATTCAGCAAAAAATGATATCACTATTCTTAGATGGGTTGACAAACGGGACATTGAGAACCCTAGTCTACGTGAAACAACTTCAGACGTTGAGCGAGTGCCTTCAAGAGTGTATTGACCTAGAGGACAACCTAGCCGATGATCTCAAAAGCACACCAAGCCCTACGAAATCGGAAGACACTAGAAGTACAGTGACATCCAACTCTAGTAATGTAGAGGAGTCAGCGGAACTGGTAGCTAAGAAGTTAAGAGTTCACGTACAGAGGAACTACCAGCATCCATCAATGAGAATACCCATGTTGCGAAGGTGCAGCTTATGCGGTGGAGACCATCTAACTCACATGTGTGTAAGAGGAGTAGCAGGCTTGCCTCAAGCTTATCCTTACAATAGGCAGCCACATCAAGGAACCGCTCTGTATTGCCATATAGAACAAAAATACACTAATCATACCACTGAGAATTGTCCATTCAATAGGCAGTCATGACCTTTAAATCAACCTCAGTATAGGCCGTATGGATACCCTCCTAGAGAGCCAGGAAGGGAGATTCCAAGATACAATCCCTAGTTGCCAATCTAGCTTTGTAGCGATCAATGCTACCATCAGATTTTCTCTTAATCTTGTAAACCCACTTTGTACCAATAGCATTCTTTCCTTTTGGCAATTCACATAACTCCCAAGTACCATTCCTATGTATGGAATCCATTTCTGATTGCATAGCACTCATCCATTGTGGATCGTCACATGCATCTTCAAAAGAAAGTGGCTCTTCATTACATGTTGTAGCAATAAGAGAATAATCCACAAAATTACTTGATGCATGGTTGTTGGAGTTTATTGATCTCCAAAGTACAGCTAGAAGTAGGTGAAACCCAACAGGACCTAGTTGACTTTTTCACAAACTTGTATGCATAGACCAATTTTCTTGCAGAGCAAATTTCTCTTTAGTCACTTGGAATTTTCCAAAACTGTTTCACACACATAAACTAGACTCTAAGAGCTTTCCAACAAGATATAGAACACCTCAAATGGATAAATACACAATGAGCTATGACCTCTGCAATATGCAGCTTTAATGGAGACCTTGAAACAGAGATGAACCTGAGGACACATATCACTTGCAGAGACTACTGCTCTTAACTCACAACTCCAATGACTTTGAAACTTTCCAGAAT
The DNA here is from genome assembly GCA_020310875.1 of Ceratopteris richardii. Taxonomy (NCBI): domain Eukaryota; kingdom Viridiplantae; phylum Streptophyta; class Polypodiopsida; order Polypodiales; family Pteridaceae; genus Ceratopteris; species Ceratopteris richardii. The sequence continues at coordinate 190,839,868 of CM035409.1, forward strand.
ACAAGTAGACTTAAAGAGCTTTTTAATAAGCCAAAGAACACATGATTTGGATACATACACAAGGAGATATGACCTTTGCAAGTTTGAGGTTTAATGGAGACCTTCAGCAGGGATAAAAAACAGAGAACACACACTACTTGCAGAGAGTATTGCTCTCAGCTCCCAAATCCAATGATTATGAAAATTTTACAGGAAGAAAGTAGACAGTAAGAGCTTTCCAATGAGCTATCAAACATGTAATTTGGATATATAATGAGGGAGATACAAGCTCTGCAATCTCTGCATACAAAACTACAGCAGTGTAGAGATACACATATGACTCTCTTGGACATCCCACAAGATCACGACTTTTCTCCTCTTTTTATAGCATGGGAAACTAATCTAAAACCTTCCTAATACATCTAAATTCGTGGTAGACACTTGGATGGAGGTATTACATGACTCAAGTGCTCAAATAAGCAAAGTATTGATGGACTTTGAGAACTAGCCACATCGACCTTCCACTAGGACACCACTGAAGCTCCCTTGTGACTCACTAATTTGACTCACCATGTTCTAGAACTCACGTGGTATTTTTGCTACATTTTATGAATAATATGAGCCTTCTTGAAGTATTTGAATACTTCCCAAAGGTATTTACATAATTTGAAACTTGTACCCTACATAAAACAAATGTTCGCAACATTCTCCCCCTCAAGTTTCAAAGGGTATTTCCTTCATGCCAAGAATATAGTTGAATCTTTGAAGCTTTGGTCCATCCAAGGATTTGGTGAAGATATCTGCAACTTGATCCTTTGTTCCAACAAAAGAAACCTGCACTTCATTGTTCATGGCCTTCTCTCGAACATAATGATAGTGAACCTCTATATGCTTTGTTCTAGCATGAAAAATAGGATTTGAGGTCATATGAATGCTGCTCAAGTTATCCCCATATATCAGTGGTACATCAACCTGCACATTCAAGTCATGAAACAACTTTTTAAACCACATAACCTCAGTAGTAGCCAATGCTAAACCTCTATACTCAGCCTCTGTAGAAGATAAAGCAACTGTAGGCTGTTTCTTTGAACTCCATGTTAATGTCTTGTTTCCTGCTATTACCACATATCCGCTTGTGGATCTTCTATCATCTTTGCTTCCAGCCCAATCTGCATCACTAAAGAATTTAAGAGTTAGATCAGCATCATGACTATAAAATAATCCTTCGTTCATGGTACCTTTCAAATACCTAAGCACTCTTTTCGCTGCATGCATATGAGGTACTCTAGGTTCATGCATAAACTATGACAATACTCCCACTGCATAACATATATCAGGTCTAGTTTTTGTTGCATAAATCAAAGATCCTACCATGGATCTATATACATTCATATCATGCAACTCATCACCTTCCTTTGCGCTTAGCTTTACATTACATTCCATTGGAGTAGAAACAAATTTACATTCCTGCATACCAAACCTTTTCAGCATATCACATATATACTTTCTTTGTATCAACCACATACCTTCATCGCTATACACAATTTCAATCCCAAGAAAGTATCTGAGCAAACCAAGATCTGAAATTTTAAATTCCTTTCCCAAATTACCTTTTATCTCATCAATTTCTTTTGCATCATTCCCTGTAATCAACAAGTCATCCACATAAATGCATACATAGACACACATGCCATCTACATGTTTTACATAAAGTGAAGGATCAGCATGACTCGCTGTGTATCCTTGTAGCATAAGATACTTTACCAACCTTGCATTCCATGCCCTTGGTGCCTGCTTAAGACCATACAATGCCTTCTTTAACCTGCATACATGATTAGGACATTTTGCATACACATAACCATCTGGTTGTGACATATACACTTCTTCATTTAACTCACCATTAAGAAAGGCATTCTTTATATCGAGTTGATATATATTCCACCTTTTACTTGCAGCTAAAGCCAACAAAGTTCTCACCGTTGCCATATTTGCTACTGGACTAAATGTTTCCTCATAGTCCACACCTTGAGTTTGATTATATCCTTTTGCTACAAGTCTAGCCTTATATCTAGACACACTACCATCACTATTTCTTTTAATCTTAAAAACCCACTTGCAACCAATTACCTTTTGCTTTTGGTGTACTTGGAACTAAATTCCAAGTCTTGTTATCCTGTAGTGCTTCCATTTCTTCTCTCATTGCTTTCTCCCACTTTTCATCTCCTTTGGCCTCATCATAACATGTGGGTTCATTTTCCTGCTCAACTTTTGTCATAAAAGCATAATGAGTATTCATGAAAGATTCATAAGTATACCTTTGAGGTTGCTTACTTACTCTTGAAGTTCTTCTTACCTCCAATGTAGATGCTCTTCCTTTCTTATTAGGAACCTTTGATGATTCTCCATACTCACATACATCACTAATTTCCTCTCCTTCATCATTAACTTCAACAAGTTTGAGTTTACCTTTACTTTTAACACTTGGAGGTGACTCTTGCCTTAATCTTCCATTGAAAGGTGATCCTCTTTCTTCATCTAAACCACTCCTTTCATCATTTAAACTTCCTGATGGCTGAACTATGCATTCATCTCCTTCAACCACACCTTCTTCATTTTCATCCATGACCTGCAAACAATTCTTATCTGCATACCATGAAAGTGATTCATCAAAGTTTACATCTCTTGACACAACAACCTTATTGGTATGAGGATTATAGCATCTATATCCTCTTTGAGTATCTGCATAACCAATAAATATACATTTTTCTGATTTCGCATCAAGTTTAGATCTCACCTCACTAGGTACATGTACATAACATACACAGCCAAATACTTTCAAATGACTTACACTTGGTTTCCTTCCATGCCATACCTCATATGGTGTCAAATGATGAACTCCAGCAGTCGGAACTCTATTCATAATGTAAACACTTGTGCTAACAGCTTCAGCCCAAAAATAATTAGGCAAACACATATCATTAAGCATGCTTCTAGATGCTTCTGCTATGATTCTGTTTCTTCTTTCTGCGACTCCATTTTGTTGTGGAGTATACCTGCATGTAACTTCTCTTTTGATACCTTCATCATACAAAAAATCAGTAAAAGCTTGAGAGAAATACTCTCCTCCTCCATCGGATCTTAGCTTCTTAATATACCTTCCTGTTTGCTTTTCGACATATGATTTGAACTTCTTGAAACAATCAAAGACCTCACTCTTATGTTTAATAAAATACACAAATATCATTCTACTATGATCGTCAATGAATGATACATAGTACTTATTACCAACCAAGGATGCCTCTTTAGTAGGTCCCCACACATCTGTGTGTATGAGATCTAGCAAACCATCACTTACATAGCTTGAATGCTTGAAAGGTTGTCTACTCTGCTTACCCATTTGACATGCTTCACAAAGATGCACCATATGTTGCTTAGTAAGATCAGGTAATCCTTCAACAATCCTCTTCTTTGATAGCTCCTTTAACCTATGTACATTCATGTGTCCAATCCTTTTGTGCCATAGATCAAGCTCTGCTATTCGATGCATACCATAAGAGAAATAGTTTGTATGATTTGGGTTTACCTTGAATGTAAACAATCTACCTTGTTTTTGACCTCTAGCAATTAACCTCCTTTGCTTTGGATCCTCAATGAAGCAACCTGCATGATTAAATCTCACTTGTAGACCTTTTTCTACCATTTGACCAACCGACATCAAATTCTTAGTGATCGTTGGCACATAAAGTACATCCTTCAAGCAATTTTTCTTGCTCTTATCCTGCATAACAACATCTCCAACCTGCATAATCTTATGTGTTGTATCATCTCCTGTTTAAACATGACCTTTACATGACGGATTATGCATATTAGAAAACCATGAAGCATCATGAGACATGTGATTAGAACAACCACTATCTACATACCATACATCGCTATTGCAATTCATCTTAGTTTCTACATTCATCATAAGAAGAGAATCCTAATCATCACTTTTACCTTCAACTGCATAATTTCCTTGTTGTTTACCTCTTCTTGAATAGCCTCCTCTTCGATTACCACCTTGATTATTTTCATTTTGATAACAATCTTTGGCATAGTGTCCATACCTTCCACATATATAGCAATTGTTCTTATTATCTTCACTCCTTTGTCTTTGGTTGTAGTTGTAGTAGCCTCTCGTACCTCTAGCGTTTGATCTTCCTCTTCCTCTTGTGTTGAAGAAGCCACTTGAAGTCCTTTGATCATCGCTCCTTCTTCCTCGACCTCTATTTGAACCTCTTCCACCTCTGTTTCCACCTCTTGATGATCCTACATAAAGAGCTTGTCCTTGAGATCCTTTTTTATTTGAAGTAGAACCATTTAGATTCATCTCCTCCGTGACCATGAGGGCAATAAGTTGATCAAAATCTGGTAATTCTCCTCTGACATAAACTGAAGTAATGAAGGGTTTCCATCTCTCATCATCTTTGAGTCCGTTGAGAGTATGTGCAACCAAGTCGTCGTCCTCCACATGAGCTTGAATTGATCCTAGTTGATCTGCAATCTCTTTAACTTTCAATATGTAATCATTGACCGATGTCCGTGTATCTTTCTTTATGTTATTCAACTCATTTTTGAGTTGAATCTTCCTTGCTCTTGTACCTGTAGCATACAACCTTTCCAATGCAAGCCAAACATCTCTACTTGTGTCTAGATCTTGTATGTGTCCTACCACTAAATCTTGAATATTTTGTGATAAAATGAATATAACCCTTTTGTCTCTCTCATTCCAAAGTCTAAACTCCCTCAATTGTTGCTGATTTGGGTCCTCTGGTAATGTGGGTTTGATATCTGTGCCGTCAATCAAACCATACAAGCCTCTACCTTGCAAGTATGCTGTGATTCTAAACTTCCATGCTTGATAATTGGTCTTATCAAGCTTCTCTATTTGTGCATGTTGGTCTCCCATAATACAAATGCTAAGCTTCCTCCTTTAAGCCTCCTTTCCAATGTGTGTGATGAGAAGAAATATAATATTTACCTTGTAAATGAGGTATGTGCACCTTTATTTGCTTGGATGTTGCTTCAGATGCCTCCTTGCAATCTTCTTCTACCTTTGTGTAGTGTTGATGATGAACTGCTTCTTTGATAGCTTCAAATTCTTCGTCAAGGTATGATAACCTTCTCCAAGCCTCCAAGTACTTGCTCTGATACCAATGTTGGAGTTTATTGATCTCCAAAGTACAGCTAGAAGTAGGTGAAACCCAACAGGACCTAGTTGACTTTTTCACAAACTTGTATGCACATACCAATTTTCTTGCAGAGCAAATTTCTCTTTAGTCACTTGGAATTTTCCAAAACTGTTTCACACACATAAACTAGACTCTAAGAGCTTTCCAACAAGATATAGAACACCTCAAATGGATAAATACACAATGAGCTATGACCTCTGCAATATGCAGCTTTAATGGAGACCTTGAAACAGAGATGAACCTGAGGACACATATCACTTGCAGAGACTACTGCTCTTAACTCACAACTCCAATGACTTTGAAACTTTCCAGAATACAAGTAGACTTAAAGAGCTTTCTAATAAGCCAAAGAACACATGATCTGGATACATACACAAGGAGATATGACCTCTGCAAGTTTGAGGTTTAATGGAGACCTTCAGCAGGGATAAAAAACAGAGAACACACACTACTTGCAGAGAGTATGGCTCTCAGCTCCCAAATCCAATGATTATGAAACTTTACAGGAAGAAAGTAGACAGTAAGAGCTTTCCAATGAGCTATCAAACATGTAATTTGGATATATAATGAGGGAGATACAAGCTCTGCAATCTCTGCATACAAAACTACAGCAGTGTAGAGATACACATATGACTCTCTTGGACATCCCACAAGATCACGACTTTTCTCCTCTTTTTATAGTATGGGAAACTAATCTAAAACCTTCCTAATACATCTAAATTCGTGGTAGACACTTGGATGGAGGTATTACATGACTCAAGTGCTCAAATAAGCAAAGTATTGATGGACTTTGAGAACTAGCCACATCGACCTTCCACTAGGACACCACTAAAGCTCCCTTGTGACTCACTAATTTGACTCACCATGTTCTAGAACTCACGTGGTATTTTTGCTACATTTTATGAATAATATGAGCCTTCTTGAAGTATTTGAAGACTTCCCAAAGGTATTTACATAATTTGAAACTTGTACCCTACATAAAACAAATGTTCGCAACAATGGTGAGAGCTTGATCTTGTTCTACCAAGTAAAGGTGCACTCAATTTGCTGTCCTGCAAAGTTTGTTTCAGCCACTTTGGCATAGATTGTGCACTCTTAATAGACATGCGTTCATTATGTAATACATCTTCAATATGTACATCGTGCGTGGGATGAATTTCATGCTCAGTTTCAGCCATATTTTGACGCAAATGTTCAGCCATATGTGGCTGAAAATTTCCAACAGTTTTGACAATTTTTGGCTGAAATTTTTCAGCCATGTTTGATGGCAAATTCTGTACATTTTCAGCCCCATTTGGCTGGAATTTTTCAGCCCTTTGAACCTCAGTTGGCTGGTCTACATGGCCATAGTCAAGCGCACCATTTTGAAACAAAGGCATGAGTGTATCGAACACATCTTGTGAGCTAACTGTTGGCAATTTTTTGCATTCAAGTAGAGGGAAAACTGAATTTTCAGCAAATACCACATCTCGACTCACAATAATTGTGTTCGTCAATGGATGGTACAACCGATATCCCTTACTTTCAACACTATAACCAACAAATATACATTCCTTTGCCTTGTCATCAAGTTTGTGACGTTGTTGTGATGGCACGAGCATATGCCAAACAACCAAACACACGCATATGACTAACCATAGGCTTATGACCATTCCAAGCCTCATAAGGAGGGATGACTCTCAATGCTCTAATACCACTGTCTGTTGGGTGTGTGTAGAAGTGCGAGAGACACACAAGAAGCACACACAAGGAGCACAAACGCAGCAAGACACACGGAGAAGACAATGGCTGGAATAGCTCTCTCTATTGATCGATGAACTGAACTGAAGTAAGAGCTGAATAATATCCCTAAGTACAAAGTACCACCACATATGAGAGTATCAAGTATGTGGTAACATGGGGAAAAAACCTCTAGCCAGCACTAGAGTAAAAAGTGCCCATATATAGGGAAAAGGTTCACATCAAAGCTACTCGAGGAACACATAAGTGTAACAGTCTACTGTTGCTTAAAAAAATAAGACTTCCAACGAATTTCCTGTACTTCTTAGCATCTACATCAGGCATGTTATCATCCATAGATAGCTTATGATTTACCTCCATAGGTGTGCTAGTTGGTCTTTGCCATACTTCAATTCCCAGACAAAAATGGAGGAGACCTAAGTCTGTCATTTCAAACTCAGTTCCCAAGTTAAGTGGAAGGATAGAAGGGAAAAACTCAGAGAAAAATGGATGAAAAATAGAAATAAGGAAGATAAGAAGGACACAAGAGGCAATAAGAAACCTAAGGAACCTGAAATTCAGGAAGAAATTCCCGTTACACCGCAGACACTAGAACCAGACAAGCAAGGATCAATTTTAGCAGATCCAAGACCAGACGATTTAGATATGTGGTTGAAAGCTTACCAAGCTATAATCACGAAGGGACCAAACGTAGAGCAGCATGAGAAACTTTACCCACAAGGGGAGTTAAAAAAGGAGAGAGTAGCAATATGTAGAAAACTCATAGAGGTGGCTCAGGCCACTCTAGAAAAGACTATCCTTGTCCTCCGAGAGACGAGAATATTCGAGGAACAATACAATGATTGTCTTAAAAGAAAGGACCTGAAACCAAAAGAGAAAGGAAATAAGGAAGATTTATCTTGCCTTCAAGACAAATCAATATCCATAGTCCTTGATTTAGAGGCTGATTGGCCAAGAGAGTTGTGGACTAGGATTCGAGAATATCAATGGAAAAAGAATGGAGTTGCAAAAATGCCTTTTGAGGAATTAGATGTGGAAGACTATCAGCCAACGCCAAATTTGGAGGAAATATATGAAGAGGTCTCTATGCTAGACCGAAACAGGGAGGAAGCACACAGCATCTCCACCCGACCAAACTACATGGGAGAATATGAGAAGGAATCCATAACTTATGTGCTCCCACAGTACGAGGAAAGAAAGAGGAGTCTTCGGACAGGACCATACACAATTTAGCAGAACTCAAAAAGACCAAAGTACAATGTCGATTGACATTGGAAGAATTACTATGTGTCAAGCCTCAAATATGGAAACAATTAGCGGGGCAGTTGAAGTTAGAGCATGAGAAGAACAAAAAGGAAAGTAAGGAAACAGAAAACCCATCTATTATACAAATTTCGGTTGATAAGGTTGGGGAATTTAGTGAAGGAGATGAGGGCAACACATGTTTACTCGTCACATACAATGGATACATGACCAAGGCCATACTAGACACAGGAGCAGGAGTGGGTATTGCCACCAAAGAGATTTGGGAGAAATGGGGAAAGCCAACCCTGCGACCAACGTGTATGAAGCTTCAACTAGTAGATGGTCATGTAGAGAAACCCCTGGGGATTATGGAAAAAATTAAATTAACCACATGTGGAGTCGAGTTTAAGCATACATAAGCTATATGCCAATTTGGAAAGGCAAATAATTATGAAATGATATTAGGACGACCTTTCATGAGACAACTCAAGGTAGTACAAGACTGGGGAAGAGACTCATTATACCTTCAACATCAAGGAACCACTACCAAGATAAATTTGCATACATTCGCGTATAGTGATGTACCCCCACTACAATGGAATCCCATACACAAGGAAGAAGATGACTTGTCTATCCATAGTGCCAGTTCTAACGACCAATCATGGATGCACGAAGATACCAATTATGGATGTGTAAGGAAGCAAAGAGAGAAGATAAAAAATTTCAGTTGTGGCCCATAGGACACCAAAATGATCGACCCATAGAGGACCCAAGGTACATGCCTCAGGTTTTTCCTGATGAAGCATTCTAGCCACTTTGGATGTATGCATAAATGAAGAAGTATTGACCATGAATGAATGTGTAAACGAAGAAGGTTATGATGTAAGCTTTTACATGGTTGTCCTTCAGGAGGTAGAAGCAAGGGAAGTAATAGAAAAGGAATGGAAAGAAGAATATGAGAGCATAGAGATGGAACCGGAGTTTGATTCGGAGGATCGATACTTAGAAGCCATCCGAGCCGAGGACAAGGGTGGAACACCCAAAGTGTTAGCAATAGAAGCACCCCCTATAGTACCGAACTAGGGGGAAACCACGAGTAAGACCGAACCAACCCAAGACCTCTTTGAAGTCCCATAACTTCAAAATATACGACGTAGAGGAAAGGAAAATAGCCATCCAGATGCCTAAGAGGGAAGCAAGAGAATGAGAAGCATACGACAACAAGGAACAAATGAAAAAAATCATAGTGACTGTAGAAAATGGAGAAGAAAGATGCACATAAATAGGAAAGGATGTGTCACCTCAGGAAGAAGAATTGATGAAATTGATTCGAGAATATCGAGATGTGTTTGCATGGACCTACAAGGACCTTAAGGGTGTGGAGCCCTCCATTTGTTCTCATCGAATACCAATGACACCTGATGCAAAGCCATCAAATCAATGCCCATACACCTATAATGATGTTTATGCAGCAAAAATTAAAGAAGAAATAGACAAACTATTAGGAGCCCGATTCATTTACGAGATAGAACATACTGAATGGGTGTCACCATTAGTAGTTGTGCCCAAAAAGAACGGGAAACTGAGAGTGTGCATTAATCTAAAGAAAGTCAACATAGCCACGATGTGTGATAGTTACCCATTACCTATCACTGATCACCTCTTGGAAAGAGTTGAAGGAAAGGAAGTCTATAGCTTCTTGGATGGATTCTCTGGATACAACCAAGTAGCTATTGCTACTAAGGACCAACATAAGATCGCATTCACGAGTGAATGGGGAGTCTATGCTTTCAGGGTGATGCCCTTTGGACTCACTAACACCCTGCTACCTTCCAACGGTTGATGTGTCATGTTTTCAAAGAATTCCTAAGGAAGATTATGGAAGTATACGTAAACAACTTATCTACATACTCATATCAAAGATAGGAACATATTCCAGAATCGCGAAGAATATTTCAAAAATGTCGGCAATATAGAGTATGCCTGAATTCTAAGAAGTGCGTTTTTATGGTGAGACAAGGAAAAATCCTAGGCCACATCGTATCTAGGAATGGAATATCTACTGATGAAGACAAGATCAAAGTAAGTCTAGAACTTCCAAGACCAAAAAATGCAAAGGAAGTGCAAGTGTTTATGGGTCATTGTGGATACTATTGCCAATTTATCCACATGTATGCTATAATTGCCAAACCATTGTATGGATTGTTGACTCAATTCACATGGACGGACGAATGCGAGGAAGCATTTAATGAGCCAAAAAAGTGACTTAGCACATCACCAATTTTGAAAACACCCAATTGGAACAAGCCCTTTCATGTTCATGTGGATGCTTCCAATTATGCAATAGGATGCATTTTACCTCAATCGGCAGATGAAGGAAAATTGGACCATCCTATTGCCTATGCAAGCAGACAACTGAATCAAGCCAAAAGAAACTATACAGCTATGAAGCGAGAAGGTTTAGGGATGGTGTACGCTGTAAAGAAATTCAGACACTACCTTTTAGCCAACAAGTTCAAGTTCTCCATAGATCATCAAGCCTTATTGTACTTAGTCAATAAGCCTTGTAACTCGGGAAGACTAGTGAGATGGTTTCTATTGTTAATGGAGTTTGATTTTGAAGTGATTGTGAAAAAAGGAAATACCCACGTGAGGGCAGATCATCTCTCTAGGTTAACACACGGAGAACACCTAGCGGAGTATCCAACGATTTTTCAGACACTTACCTGTTCAATTTGGAAGTATGTCCTAAGTGGGCAGAAAAGCTAATTCCAATACTCACTCATGGACCACAACTATGTTAGTAGTTGCACGGAATGTCAGGAAACCACTCCAGATGATCATACATCTTTACCTTTCTCTACAATAGCACCCAATTGGAGTAAGAAGTAAATGAAATTCCTAAGTGAGAGCATGAGGATGGAATCAGTTTAGCGAGGAAACGATCCCTAGAAGAAATGAGTAAGAACTATGTTATCATGGGGAGACAATTGTTCAAGAGAGGGAAAGACAATCAACTCCGACTATGTGTGCATGAAGGAGAGTACTTACCCATATTAGAAATGGCACATGCAGGTGCCGCAGGAGGACATTTCTCAGCCGAAAGAACTGTAAAAATGATCCTCTTTGTAGGCTTGTGGTGGCCAATGCTACATATGGCTGTAGACACCTACGTACGAAGTTGTGAGGCATGCCAAAGAGTTAAATATCCTATCAAACGAGATGACATGCCATTGAAACCTATGGTTTGCACAAGAGCCTTTTCCAAATGGGGTATTGATTTCATAGGACTTATTAATCCACCAGCCAAAGGATCACACGTTGAATACATAATAGTAGCAACTGACTATCTGACTAAATGGGTAGAAGCAAAAGCAACTAGAAAAAATGATGCACAGACCACAGCTAAGTTTCTTTTTGAGCATATCTTTACTCGCTTTGGACTACCTATAGAGATAGTGAGTGATCGAGGAACACATTTCATTAATGAAGTAATAGATTCCTTGATGAATGAGTTCTTAGTGATTCATAAAAAATCAACACCTTATCATCCTCAAGCCAACAGTCAAGTAGAAAGTTCCAATAAGGTGTTGTGCACTATATTGACAAAGATAGTCAATAGTGGAAGGTCAGATTGGGACAAACAATTGTATCATGCAATTTGGGCCTTCCCTATGGCTTACAAGACAGCCATTGGAAGTACACCATTTAACCTAGTGTATGGACAAAATGCAATCTTGCCAATCAATTTTTTGGTGCCTACGTTAAGAGTAGCACAACAGTATGAATGGACGGCGCATGAACTGTTCAAGCAACTCGAACAAATTGAGAAGCTACACGAGACTAGACTACAAGCTGTTGCGGGAATTTATGCTGCAAAAAGAAGACAAAAAGCATATTATGATGCACATATCAAAGATAAAGGACTAAAAGAAGAAGATTTAGTCCTGGTGTATACTTTGAAGCAACACGCCAAGAAGCTACAGAAATGCAGATATGGACCTCTAATAATCAATAGGATCTCAACAAGTGGAGCTCTCAACATAGCTACACTGGATGGAGATATACTTCCTAATTACATAAGTGGTTGTCGAATAAAGTGATACATGGAACCATTGATGGATCAGATGTTGGCATGACTAGTAGGTGCGCAAAATCGAAAAAAAAAAGAAGAGAGAATTAGAGAAGAAGCAAGGCAAGAAGCCTTAGAGAGTATCAAGAAACGAAAGAGTGGATAAAGCAAAGGGATGAACAATATTTACAAGGAGAAGAGCCTATTCCCATGGCCGACTATCAAGTTCACCAGGCCAATACAAACAACCTCAACATATCCCAACCATATTTAAACCTAGGGATTGGAACTACAGAGTACAAGCAAATAGATGCATTGATAGACTCGAGAGCAGCACTGAGTTGCATACGAATGACAGTCATCACGCATCTTCAAATGACCATAATACCGACTAAGGCACACATGATAGGCCTTGTGGGCCAAGTCATAGAATGCATTGGAGAAGCCATGATATCTCTCCACCTAGGAAATTCCACTATGGAGCAACAAGTTTTGGTCTGTAAAGATGAGGATTTAATAGAAAATCTGATCCTCATGCAAGATTGGATTGTTGAAAATGAAGTGGGCATTCATTTAGCTCAAGGATACATCTCAGCCAAAATAGGGCATAACAAAATCTTTAGCCTGCTAGAAGAAAGATCTCCTCGCATGCATGAAACCATCAACTGTGAGAAAGCAACCCTAGAAGAGGAATTGGAAAATGAATCAATCAAGAGTTTACCTAAGGAGTGCCATAAGAAAGAATTGAATACCAATACAAATGCATCAGTTGATGAGGTTCCTTTATTCCCCAAGAACGGTGAATCCCAGAGAAAAGGTGAAGGCAACACTCCTAAAGAGACCTACAACAAGGGAAGAACATCCATGTGGAAGTCTACTATTCGATTATCGTAAGTAGGAAGTGCTAATCTACACTGGGTTCGCAAGGATCGAATGAGGGGAATAGAAAATTCTACACCAATCCAAGTCACTCATCTTATTGAGACAAGGAGAAACAACATAATCTCTTCATTACAATCGGAACCAAAAAGACTTCTGAGAGTATGGCTTCCAAAGTCATTAGTAGAAGCCCAAAAAACATGGCAGCACATATGGATTTCGAAAAAGGTTAGACAGACTGCAATTCAAGAGCTAGACAAGCAAGAGGAACAACAAACCAAAACAAAACCCACCAAAGGTACCAGAAGAACACGACATCAACCAGTTAGACTTCAAGAAAGAAAGAAGAAAAACCTAGAATACGACAAAACCAAGAGAAGATGAAGCCTCAAACATCAGCTAGCAAATGGATGTGGAGACCCAAGAGGCTGCACGGATAGGAACAACAGATTCAACAGGATTCCAATTGCACTCATGAAGAGTCGAATGCACCTAAAGTATGCATGCTAGGGCCACACTATGAGGCCATGCATTCGGCACTGATTATGTTCAACAAAACTCGTGGTGCACATTTCCCACTTGGGAATAGATCATAGATTTTACTTCCATAGGAATGAACCTACTATGTAAATAAATAAATTCTTTGGCTAAACTAACTCTTGTTTTCTTTCAGGATTATAAATGAAAAGATATGTGGTACGAGATCTTCCTTACTTAAGTAAGGGAAAACAGAGTGACACAATGAACAACATGTCACTGAGACACACATCACTAACGACATGCCTTCTATAAAAAGTTGATCCTCTCCTTATTACAAGTGCAGATGGCTTTTGAGGACTCTGAAGTGACTATTCAAGAGGAGATGTTGGAATTTCCCCTACAGAGCACGACAAAGGCAAAAGGTCACTGGTTTCGAGAGGATCAACCTACCGGGGATTATCTGTTCTTGGTAACAATTAAAATTATGGACATGGACCATCAGTTTCCAGTGATGTCTCAATATTTCAAAGTAGTACATGAACTTCCATTGACTGTGGACATTATGAAGAAAGCTGGTATTCAAAAGTACTTTGAACTACCAATCTACAAGCCCGACTTCTAGCGATGCACACAAGTAATTAATGCTCTACAACGAGCGTTGCATGACCCATTGGTACCTGAAGCAAGAGTCCTAGATGAAGCAGGCGAGTGGGTCATCATACAATTCACCCACAATTTAATCAAAGAAGCTTTTGGATGGGAAAAAGACAAAAATACAATTTTGAAAGAGGAAAGCCGAGGGGTCAAGACCCGAATGTTCACAAATATCAATCGTATTGATATAGAAGAGGAATTCTGACTCATTCACCAACATTTTTTCATTCCAAACATGCACAGATATACTGCTCCACAGAAGATCATAGTGCAAATGTTGTCCCATGCCATCAAACAAATAGGGAATCAAGTTTACATGACTCCATACATTCAAGAACGACTCTTCGAAGCAAAGAAACAGTGGAATCATAAGAAGTTCTTGAACGGAAGCATTGCCTTAATAGTACTAATATATCATGCCTTAGGCATTCGGGAACATTCGAAAGAGATGCCTTCATCTAAAGAAATGGCTAAGTATGTGAAGATTGCCACGGTCCCAAGGAAGAAGAAAGGAGTCAAAATAGTAGAAGAAGCTGAAACGAGCTCCAAATCGAGAATGAGAGGTACCAAAAGATTATGGGAGATGATGCAGGCAGAAGAAGCAACTCCAGCTACAAAGAGGACACATGTACTTCCAAGAATGATGCTTGAGGACAATCCACCCATCACAGAGGAGGAATTAACAAAGGCAATGGAAGCAACTCACCAGTATTTGGAAGGTCAAGTAAACCTACCGGTTCAAGGACATCATTACTGACAGACAGTTGGAGAGAACGAACAACGAAAATGCCTAACCAAGGTTTACAGATATAGAGAATTGGGATTGATGAATTCTAGCTCATCATCCGACACACTAGAAGAACAAGAAACATCTGTGCTAAATGTGGATATTAGAAGTGATTCAAGGGATGATGGTCAATGGGAGGAATTGAATCAAGTACACGATGACTTTGGCATGGAAGGCACAAAGATCGATTTGATGCCTGATAACACTATCAAGGGCACTACAAGGCAGGAAGCATCTCAAGAAGGCATTTATATAATCAAATTGAATGAAGAATCGAACATCCAAATCAAAGAGACTCCTTTAGCGTGAGAGGTCCTGGTAAAGAACCCCAAGGAAGAAAAAGTAGAAGACACAGTAAAAGAGTCCAAACCCTTCACACCAATAAGGGTAGTAGCAGAACCCTCTCTGTTGGATGTCACGTTTCAAGCGAGTGCTACCGAATCGACCACTAATGAGGAGGAAGTAAGAGACCAAGAAGTACATCTCCAAATAAGGCAACAACACAACGAGACAATACATGTGGAACAAAGAAGAGATGTACGAACAGGGGAAGAACCAATCATCCCCAAAACTTGGTTGAATGTGGATGTAGCTCAGCTCAATCTAGTAGTGCAGCAAATTATACAAACTGCTATGGATACTCTATAGCTAATGCTTGAAGCTGATGCAGACTACGACAAGGCAATGTGGGAGAAAAATCAATTCCAGGAAATAGGTGAAAACTTATCTGCCAAATTAATTCAAGTGCAAAGGATAATTTTAGAAAAAGAGTAAAAAACCAATGAGGCCAAGAATAAATGTACCATACTGGAAATGGAAAACAAGAAGCTGCGAGAACAACTGAGAGAAATACAAAGCAAATATGAAGTTAGTGAAGCAGAAAAAATACGAATGAATGCTAGAAGTAAACTCCTTGAATCTCAAATCAAGGTATACATGGATGAAGCCGACAATCTAAGGAATATGAACAAAGAACTGATGACGGCCTTACTATGAAACCAACCTATAGAAGCTCTCGAAATGACAGAAAGCAACACAAAAGCATTGGAGGATCGAATAGCAAAGTATAAAGATCAATTGAAGAAAGAGCAAGCCATCATAGCAGAGTGGGAAAAAAGATATATGGACGACACCAATGAATTTAGGAGGAAGTGGAAGATGGCAAAAAATCAATACTTAGTACAATGCAATGAAGATGCTAATCAACTTGCTACCATAGGAGAGGAGCTCCTCAAGAACAAGGATACGATTACGCGGGCCACCGAAGAAATCAAAGCAAAGGATGAACTAATAAATAAATTGAAAGCTCAATTAGAAGAGCAGGTAAACGTGGGGACACCAGTAGTTCCACACTCCACAGTGGCTACTGAGGAGACTGAGGTACGTCCTCTTTCTCCCCCCATGCATCATTCACCCATAAGGGAGGAAACAGAGACCAACACTGAGAGACATACTCGGGCTATTGCAGAACTAAGCCGAAATGAGTGGGCACTACTAGTGTCCCAGCTTACTGAAGAATTTGAAGAACACGTAATCCAAGTAATGAGAGAAGCAAAGATTGAGAGCAAGAATATAGAACATATTATAAAGCCTTTCAATGTACCTTATGGGTTACTAAAA
This sequence comes from Ceratopteris richardii, assembly GCA_020310875.1. NCBI lineage: Eukaryota > Viridiplantae > Streptophyta > Polypodiopsida > Polypodiales > Pteridaceae > Ceratopteris > Ceratopteris richardii. Next base: position 190,856,555 of record CM035409.1, read on the forward strand.
GAAGAAACACGCCAGTACATAAAGACGACCACCAATAAAGAGCCAGATAGCAACCTATAGTTCAACATGCAGACATTTACCTATACACAAGAGGAATTTGATAAAGCAGATCCTATCTGGAGATGAAAATTTTTGGAAAAGAACCCTACATTAGGGGTACACTGGGAATCAGCACCATATGTACTTCAAGTCAATCCCTCCTTTTGCCCAATACCCAGAAGACACTCCTAGACGCAATTTTGGGAAGCACAATGCCAGGGAAGCTTAAACAATCAATGGCTAAATTAACCATTATTACCAAGTCCACCCTGTAATTACTTACCAATTGAAGAGTACATGGTAAAACCATCGGATTTTGGATCGCCCGATATGCCACAGTGCTTGATTTAGCCATCAAAATGACTAACAAAATTTTGAGTATGTTACTTACAGTAATAAAGGTGTTTCAACATGCGCAGTATATATTTTTGAACTTCATCGGGATTAACCAGGGATCAGATGCCCTTGTTTTCGATTTATCGACTAAAGCTAGTCGATTAACACTCATGGCCATATACTCAAGACTCATGTTTTTACCAAGTTGAGTTAGAAAATGAAGGACTCAAGGAACTAGGAAAGGCACACACTCCTAGTCCTTCCAGGAGTACACATGAAGATGACAATGCTATTCTTGTCCAAAACTATGTGATCTAGAGAGATGTTTTTCTCAACAAAGAAGTCAAGGACACGACGAAACTCCCTTCTTTTCCAAAAGTGATAGAGACACGATGACCAAAGGAGTACCAAATGCGGAAGAAGTAGATGACATATGCACGAAGCCAAAGTAAAGTACGAAGCAAGGTGTCGCAATCACCAAAACAAGTATGGGCACGAAAAGGAGAGCATCCTGTTGCGATCAAGTCACCACCACTGACTCAATGTCATACCAATGATCAACGATAGAACCCTTCTACGAAAGTAAAGTTTATCTGGGTACCCAAGAAGTCAATGAAGGCCGACCCACAATCAAGACAAATTTGGGTGCCTAAGGCTTGCTTGCGGGCTCAAACACATAAATCACACTATGTACAACATGATACGTGCACTCAAACAGCTGATACCCACTCTTATCCGACATGTGCAAACACATATTCGTCCCTGAGCATGAGAAGAATCACTTGTAAATGGGTCCCTAAAAATCCTCAATTACAAGCAGACATTCTTATGAAGCCCACCAAGGTCTACACAAAATCAACAAAGAAAGCCACCCACTGTGTTTGGCAGCCCAAACCTTGTAATAAACCATCTGATCCCACTGTAAAGCCACCTCCGCTTACTAATTGTATCCACACTACACCCCACCACCCCAATTAGCACATAGGAACCCTGCATCTACTAACCACACTTCATAGTCACAACCACACGAGCACTAACTAGCTAACTAACTGCGTCACAGTTCATCATGTTAATGTTGTAACGGGGACACATGACCACTTTGTGTCCATTTGCAATGTTAACATTCATTTGTATATTCTCACAGAACCGGCGATCGATTTCCTCAATATGGCCGAGGCTATAAGAACGAGCTCCCAAGCGGGCACCAGTCCTCAGATAGTAGACATTGAAAGTCTACCTATTCAGGAGGAATTGAAGGAAAGGCCACAGGCATTGAGAGCATTACATGTCAAACCTATTCAAAATCCCCCCAAGGCACACATCGCCAGTAAGCAAGAACTCCCATTGGTTCAGTGCAGTTGTAGGACCCCTTGGAGAAGGCACCTATTTATGGGAGGCTGAGATAGAGTTTAACGAACGCTGGGGCCATTATCATTTCTTTACACGAGAGTTTGAGAGGCTTCAAAACAGTGAAGGATTGCAACCAATATGGAAGAAGGCTGGATTGTATGATTACTTCAAAGCTCAATTACCAAAGCTTGACTTCCTGAGGTGTTCATACTTGATTAGCACCCTCACTCCCAGTAAAGTGACTACAGATGCTTCTCTACACTCTTGGGAGTTCTACCTTCTCCTTCTTCTCTTCTCTATCTAAACACTCTCTCAACTCTCTTATATACATTTTGATCCGAGATTCAAAACTCGTACTTCTTAAAGTTTTTGTGAACTATATTACAATTGTGAATTTGTTCCTTCACTAAGGCTTGATTTTCTGACTGGTTTGTTTCTGCTTCTCTTCGTCTTTCTTTGTTCTTCATATATCTTCAGGTCTTTATGTCTAATTAGTGAGTGATTCTTCAACAACCCCTGCTACACCCCTGTGTTTTGACGCAGATCATGGCCCGAGCACACCAAAATAGTGAAGATCATCAAAGGATGTGACAAATGGCTAAAGTACATATATTTGGCACCACCTCGTGGCCAACCCATGGTTGCATACATGATTTCCACCATTCGCCATTGGGGAATCAGATTCAAGAATGTACCAGACATCATGGCATAGATGTGCCTCAAAATATTCGAGCTAATGCTGGTCACATTTCGAACCTTTAAAAATGTCAAAGAACCTCAACTTTCGGCCCTCGAATTCAATGAAGGCAACCAAGACCTCGTGTATGATTTATGAGCACCACCCCATCCATCAACGTTGTATATGCTTGGCATGCTCCTATCAAATATCTCCCAGCCTTCTTCAAACAAACGTTTGAAGAAATGTTTATCACAGGGTTCTGTGAATATCATTTAGAGATATTCATACCCAGACCATCTCATCTATTACATTTATTTGCTGTGGAACAAGCTCTACACTCAGAGAAGCTATGCATGCCACATCCGGAGGTACCTGGGCCAGTAGACTGGGATGCCTTACTCACTGATTTGGCCAAAGGACTGAGGTTAGCAGAGCACCACTTGGCGACAGATGTCGTGGAATACTACGTCCAACGATCCGCTCAACAAGGTTCTGTTAGAGACGACATATACGAGAGAGGGGGGAGTGTTGGCAGTGGTCAGGGCAGTCAAGGACTTACGAGACAAGGGCCAAGTACGCAAAGCAGTCAACAGAGATCTGGCAAATAGGCCTATCATTTTTCATGAATTAATATTTCCAAAATAGTGATTTTAGTCACTCCACACCATTGTAAATATCATTTTGGATTATTCCTACTCCATTTTGTACAAGCCGAGGAGTCCTCGAGCTTGAGGAGTATCGATAGTATTTCTATACCAATTTTGATAATTTTATGAGCTCATTTGAGCCTCCAAAATAGCCTAGGGACCTAATTTTTAACTAGGCCGGACACTAGGTCTGGACAGGACCAAAGCTAGTAAAAAACTATAAAAAGAGCTAGAGAGCTCAATTTTGAGGCTAGCTTGTTGTAGATTTGAACTTGTATGAGACTTTTTGAGTAATCTAAAGAACTCCATTGTTTCTCTCTTTGTCTTACCTTGTGTGCACGTGTGTGTGTGTATGTGTGTGCATGTTTGTGTGCTTCTCACTCACACACTTGTGCCATCACTTGTTCGAGGTCTTCATACCATCCTCATGTCTTCCCGGATTGATATTAAAGGAGGTACTACTCATCACTGAGCTGCAACAGGTATGTTGAAAAACTGGACTTCACTCTTTGACTGATACCTCAGAGAATATATAAGCTTCGAAGAAGATATTTGAGACAAAAAAATTACACAAGATAATTTTTCCAATGAGTGTTTAAATGCAAGAAATGGTTACATATACAATGAGATATGAGCTTCACAACAGAGCTATGTACAAAATGACATGCGGCTGGAAGGAGTCTATGGGAAGATAAAATGACAAAATGACCAGATCTAACTATTCGGAGCTCTTGCCTCTTTCTCTCCCTTTTTTAGAACATGCTCCCACTCCACTTTTATAACCAATGACCATGTGATGATTTTTGTGCCTCCTTCTTAACTCATCACCTTCATTTGCTTGCCCACTACATGCCACTTACTACAAGACAGATATTGTATCTTTTGCTCATCATGAATTTATTTGATTGCCCACTACATGCCACTTACTACAAAGGCGATATTGTATCTTTTACTCATCATGAATTTTGACTAGACTTTTTTTTCCTTTTTTTCTTTTCTCTTCTTTTCTTTTCTCTTCTTTTCCTTTATCTTTATATTTGGTAAATTTATGCAAGAATATCTCATGTGAAAATGAGCTTGTACATTTATCTTCAACACTCCCCCTCAAGCTCGTTTGGGAGTTATCTTCAACCATGTCCTGTAAATTTATCACATCCTTGAAACCTTTGAGTTTAGAAGCATCCAAGAACTTTGTAACATATTTGCAACCTGCTCTTTGGTTCTGATGAACATTACCTCCACATCTTTGCTCAATACCTTCTCCCTTACATAATGGTAGTGGACCTCTATGTGCTTGCTCCTTCCATGAAACATAGGATTGCTTGCCAAGTAAATAGTTGGCATGTTATCACCGTATATAGGGATGGTTCCAACTTGCACTTCAAGATCATCCAAAAGCTTTTTAATACACATTGCTTCACATGTGGCAAATGCTAATCCTCTATATTGAGCCTCCATGGATGAAAGTGCAACGTGTTCACTTGTTGGGCCTTGCATAAACTGAGAAAGTGCACCAAGAACATAAGATAAATCAGGTCTTGTAATGTTTACATAGATTAATGATCCTACAATGCTTCTGTATGTCGTTACATCTTCCAATAGTTCTCCATCATTTGAGCAAATATTTGTATTTGTGTCCATGGGTTGAGTGAGTGGTTTGCATTCACTCATTCCAAATCTCAGAAGAACATCCAACAAGTACTTCCTTTGCATCAAGTAGATGCCACTTTTTCCATAAACAACTTCAATTCCTAAAAAATATTTTAGGTCTCCAAGGTCTGAAATTTTAAACTTCATGTACAATGAAGGATCTGCACTATTTGGGTTGTATCCACACTTAGTTAAATATTCTAGCAATCTCTGATTCCATGCTCTTGGTGCTTGCGTCAAGCCATAAAGTGTCTTTTTCAACCTGCAAACAAAGTCTGGATGCTTTTTATCTTCAAATCCAACCGGTTGACTCATGTATACCTCTTCTTGTAGTTCTCCATTGAGAAAAGCCTTTTTGATGTCCAGTTGATATAATGGCCATCTCCTTGAAGCACCAATTGCTATTAATGTTCTGATTGTTCCCATCTTTGCAATAGGGCTGAAAACTTCATCATAATTTATGCCTTGTATTTGTTGAAATCCTTTGGCAACTAATCTAGCTTTATATCTAGCTAGTGAACCATCAGCATTCCTCTTTACTTTAAACACCCATTTGTTTGGAACAATCTTCATAACTTCTTTCTTTGGCACTAGCTCCCATGTGTGATTATCTTTGAGAGCTTTGATCTCCTCTTTCATAGCTTGCTTCCATTCCTTTTTGTGAAAGCTTCTTCATATGTCTCAAGCTCTTTGTCTTTGATAACCTGCATCATGTATGCAAAATGTTTCGCCATGAAACTATCATAACTCAGCCTTTGATTTGGATACCTTTTCCGTGAAGATCTTCTTTCATTACCTTTAGAAAGTTGCTTCTTTAACCTATTCAGCTTTACCTCCAGAGTGATTACCTCTTCATATTCTTCTTCACTTGCATCTATCTCACTGTTTGGAGTAGCACTTGCTTCTTCGGCTCTACTATGAGCTGAACTTGGAGACAAAGAATGACTCCCCCTCCATGTTGAACATTCTTCATTTGATGTAAATGCCTTTGGACCTAAAACCTTTGTGGTTGATTGTTGAACTTCTCTTTGATTTGTTCTTGCATAATCTTCACAATCTTCTTCAAGAATCTTTTCCTTTCCTTTATCTTCATACCATGGTCTTATTTCATCAAAGACCACATCTCACGAGACTCTTACTTCCTTTATTCTAGGTTTGTAACACTTGTATCCTTTTTGGTCCATCGAGTAGCCGATAAAAATGCATTTTTATCTTGGTTCCATCTTTGTTCTAACTTCTTATGGAATGTGAACAAAGCAAACACATCCAAACACTTTGAGGTGTGTAAGATCAGGTAACCTATCGGAATATACCTCCTTTGGAGTCAAGTGATGTATTCCTGATGTTGTGCACCTATTCATCAAGTAAATGGCGGTTGTGGTAGCTTCAGCCCAATAGTACAATGGTACCTTCATCTTGTTGAGCATGCATCTTGCAATTTTAGCAATTTTCCTATTTTTCCTCTTAGCTACTCCATTTTGTTGTGGTGTATACCTACAAGTAAACTGCCTTTTGATCCCATTCTCTTGTAGAAAATCTGAAAATTCTTTGGAGAAGTATTCTCCTCCACCATTGGACCTTAAGGTTTTGATAGACCACCTTCCTGTTTCTTTTTCAACTTCAACTCTGAATCTTTTGAATATAGAAAACACCTTTGATTTTTGCTTCATACAAAATAGCCATACCTTTGTTGAGTGATCATCAATGAAGGTGACAAAAAATCTATTACCATCCATTGGTGCCTCTTGGATTGATCCCCACACATCCATATTTATCAAGTCCAAGACATTTGGGGCCACATAATTGCTCCTCTTGAATGGTTGCCTCGTTTACTTTCCTAGTTGACAAGCTTCATATAACTCATGTAATCCAATGCTATTAAATTTTGGAAGACCTTTTACCACTTCATGTTTGCTCATGTCCTTCAGCTTTGGAATGTTGATGTGTCCTATTCTTTTGTGCCATAAGCTCAGCTGTGAAATCTTCTTGTTCCCACTTGAATGTACATGACCTTTCCATGTGGATGTTGGACGTTTGTGTACTTGAGCCGCAATGACTCAAGGACTTGTACCAATGAGACTATACCTCGATTGCCATACAAGTGCATATAGTGGAGTTCTTTTCACACATTTAATTATCAATCCTAAGGAGTGACTTACCAAGTGTATGAAGACATGTGCACACGTGATAGAAAATGAAGTGAGTTAGCTATTCAAGCATGAGAAAAGACTAATACTACCCACACCTACTGAAAAACTGGAAGTGTTGCCGCAAGCCTCTTTTCAGCAGTTTTGGTTTTTTGAGGTTTTCTCCCAGCCCAGAACTCCGAACATAGGCAATAGGGTACTCGTTTCGAAGCTCTCGACGAGACGAATCCAACGGTGGTGGTTTCACTCAATTCTGACCACTCTGCTGCAAGTTATGGCAGAAACAGTGAATTACGGGAATTACTAACTCCCGCGTTTTTGCTTCTCCTAGCTTACACACACACTACAGTCACTCAAAACAAGGGGAAAGGGGTAGACAACAGTCCTACACTTGCATTTCAAGCATCACACACACATACATGAGCAAAATGAAGATCAAAATCAGCAAGAAAGAAGCAAACTCGAAATTTCAGAAGTGCTCTTCTTCACAATGACAAGAAGTCCTTTACAATGAGTCACTTTTGACTTATATACTAGTGCCCTAAGTTTTGTCCTTTCACACTAGAGACCGGCACTTTATTCACTAAAATGCTAACTTCCTACTAATGTACATGGGTAATTCACTAATCTTCTGAGGGGATGCATCTAGAGGACTCCTCTAGTGCATTTACAACGGAAAATATATACAAAAGTGGTTATGTTACAAAAAATTGTGTGTCCAAATCGGAAAAATTTTGGGGCCCGTCTTTTTTCTCTGCTTTCTGCGCTCTTTAGCTCTGCAACACTCTCCCCCTCTTCGTCTCTGTCGTCCCTTGACAGACTTTGCTTCGCGAACGCGTCCCGTGGGTAGTGTTGTCTGATTCTTGATCTTGCATTACGTTTTAGAGGCGCTTCAGCTTTTCCACTGCACGCTCCCCTTGGTCAGTATTGTCTGCAGTTAAACAGACATGCAGATTCGATGGCCTTCTTGATTCAAGCTCTACAACTCGAGAGCCTGATGTAGTTGTCTTGCCTGTTGACTCGGGTTGCCACGCACGCCACCAGTGACTAGGAATGTGCTGTTCTTAGTCACCCTCTTAAACTTTTCAGCCTCTACCCCTTTCTAACTTTTGGTCCTACTCTGATGTTTGAAAAGTCCACTACTCGGGACCCTGGGGTTTAGCTTTGTAGCCTGGTGCGTGCCCCTGCGGGGCTCTGTGCAGAGATGGGTGTTGCGCCCCTGCGGGGCTTCCTGCAGATATATGTTCTTTTTCTCTTCTTAATGAATAGGTTTGGACTTTGATTTTCTTCTTCTTTTCTTCTTGCTTGATTGTCCCTCTACACGTCCCTCCTCCTGAACTCTGTCGTCCTCGACAGGCTTTCTGAGGCGACGCGTGTATGTTTGAATGGCGGTTTGCTCTCGTTGGTTTAGCAGGTTTGCATGACATATCATGAATTCCTTCCATTGCCTTGACTTCACTCCGTCTTCTGGCGCCTGTCGATGATCAGCAAAAAAGCTTGTTTCATAGGCCACCAGTCTTGCATTTAAATTTGAAGTCATCTTTACAAAAATTTCCGAATCGATTTCAAAGAAGCCGGTGAAGAATGCTTCTTCGAAGGTCTGCATATAAGTTGATGGCAAAAACATGAGGCGGGAATAGTATGCCATAACGGTGAGTCGGCTCGGAATGGTTGATAGATCAAAAATGAGGGCTTCCGACCCTTGCGTAATGCCAATGAAATTCAAAAATGTATACTTCGCGTGCTGGAAAACCTTTAATACTGTAATGAGCATGCTAAATATTTTATTTGTCATTTTGACTGCTAAGTCCGGCACTGTGGCATATTTGGCAATCCAGAATTCCATCGTCTTTACCATATATTCTTCAGTGGGTAGATAATTATGTGGCGGACTAGGTAGTAATGGGTAATTTAGCCACTGATTATTGATGGATCCTTGACGCTGTGCTTCCCAAAATTGCGTCCAAGAGCGTCTGCGGGGTACAGGACAAAATGATGGATTTACCTGGAGCGCATATGGTGATGCTTCCCACTGTACCCGCAAAGTCGGATTCTTCTCCAAAATTTTTCTTCGCCATATGGGATCCGCCTTCTCAAATTCCTCTTGAGTATACTGGAAAGTGTCATGCTGGAATTGAAGGTTGTGGTCCGGATCTTTATTCGTGGTAGTCTTTATATATATGCGCGTTTGTTCCTTAAGTAGACCATATGGTACATTGAAGGGCTTCAAAATTTGATCTAGCTGTTTATTGTCTATTCGAGCTTCTTTCATTATTTGTATTATTTGATCTTCAAAATCAGCAGTGAGCTGGGACACCAGTAGTGCCCTTTCTGGTCTGCTTAATTCTGCAATGTCGCGTGTGTTAGGTTCTAGTGGAACCTCCTTTTCCGCCCTTATTGGTGAATGATACAAGGGGGGAGAGAGAGGACGTACCTCTTCCTCCACAGTAGCCGTGGTTTCTGGAGGAACTACTGGTGTCCCTTGTTTCTCTTTGAGCTCAATCTGCTCCTGCAGCCGTTTAATGATGTCATCTTTATTCTTGAGCTCCTCTTCAGCCTTGGTAAGTTTTTCTTGATGTTTGATTAATTCCTGTGCCACGATATGCATGTGATCTGTGTCTTCCTTGCACTGTCGGAAATAATCTTTCTCGGCTTTTTTCCATTTCTTTCGTAGAGCTGCAGTATCATTCATATATTTCTGTTCCCATTCTGCAACTGTCTCTTGCTCCTGTTTGAGCTGATCTGCCATCTTGGTCAACTTTGCTTCCATGTCTCTTATGTCCTCATTTGTTTTGTCAAGATCTGTCGATGGTTGATCACTGAGGAGAGCTGTCATTAGCTCTTTGTTTCTGTCCCTTAGTTGATCTGCTTCTTCCATGCTCACTTTGAGCTGTGACTCGAGTACTTTGCTACGAGTCTGTATTCTTGTTTTCTCTTTTTCCGTTACTTCCTGTGTCTTCGTTAGCTCCAACACTTGCTCTTTCAGTTGGGCATTCTCCTGTTCTAATGTTTGGCATTGTGTTTTTGTTGTTTTTATCTCCTCCTGTTTCTTTAACACCTGAGCTTCTGCTTTAGATAATTTCCTTGCCAAATTTATACCTTCTTTTTGAAGCTTTTGTTTGTCGAGCATGGCTTGGTCGTAATCTTCGTCAGCATCAAGCATTAACTGTTGAGTGTCGAGTGCCGTGCGGATCATATCCTGCACCACAGGTTTGAGCTGAGCTATATCCACGTTCAACCATGTCTTCGCTATGTCGGGTGTTTCTCCTGTTTGCACATCTTGTCCCTGTGCTACATGGATCAATTCTTTGTGTGGTTGTCGGACCTGTAGTTGTATATTAACTTCTGCTTCATTTTCGACCGTTTTACGAACTTTCGTGGCACTCCCTTGAAATGTTACATCTAGAGGGGACGGTTCTGCCACAACCCTTAATGGTGTGAAGGGTTCTTCGTCTTCTTTTTCTTCTTCTTGAGGCTTGTCCTCAGATATCATTGCATGCGTCTCAGCTTCAGACTTCTCCTCCTTTGTGTGAGTGACGGAGGCATCCTTCGCTTGCATAGTGTTTTGCCCTTCTTCTTCTGCCTTCTCTATGGTTGTATTCTGGTCTGTCAGCGGCGATTGACCTTTTTCTTTGTTGTCAACCTGGGCTTCGTCATAATTGACTTCATTTAATTCGGCCCACTGGCCATCATCCTTCGATTCGCTTTTAATGTCTATATCCAATAATGATGTAGTCTGTTTTTCTTGGACGTCGGATCCTGAGCTTGAATTGTCTAGCCCAATCTCCCGATATCTGTGTACCTTAGTAAGTTTTCTTTTGGGTTTTTGCACTGTTGCAGCCTGTTGATAATGATGACCTTGCACTGGTAGATTGATTTGCCCTTCGGTATACTTGTGAGTCTCCTCCAGTGCTTGAGTTAGTTCTTCTTCCGTGATTTTTCTGGGTCCTTGAGTGGTGGTGGTGGGCAGCACATGTACTCTCTTTGATTGTGGTGCTTCTTCTTCTTTCTGCAGAACTTCTCTAGGCCGCTTTGTACCTCTCATGGTTCCTCTCATCCGCGGTTGCGAACTTGTTTCTGTTTCTTCTGCTTGTTTACTCCCTTTCTTTTGTTTAGGTACTGTAGCACTCTTGACGTATTGAGCCAGCTCCATTGAAGATGGCATCTCCCGCAAATACTCGCGCATGCCCAATGCATGGTAAATCATGATTGTGAGGGCAGTGGTTCCATTGAGGAATTTCTTATTTTCCCATTTCTTTTTGGCCTCAAACAATCTTTCTTGCACATATGGGGTAAGATTTACCTGATTGCCAATTTGTTTTATGGCATGAGACAATAATTGGACAATAATTTTTTGAGGGGCCGTGTATCGGTTCATGCTCGGGAAGCAGAAATGTTGATGAATCAACCTGACTTCCTCTTCAATATCCACTCTATTAATGTCGACAAAAGTTCTAGTATTGGCTCCACGAATTTCTTCTTTGGCCGTATTGACACCATCCTTCTCCCATTCAAAAGCCTCTTTGATTAAGTCGTGGGAGAATTGAACGACTACCCATTCGCCATTCTTATCCATCACATTGGCTTCTGGCACCAATGGATCATGTAGTGCTGGTCTCAAGGTGTTCATAACTTGTGTGCATCGTTGGAAGTCCGGCTTGTAGATGGGTAGCTCAAAATACCTGTGAATCCCTGCTTTCTTCATGATGTCGATTGTAGATGGCATGCCATGCAAAATCTTGAAGTCCTGGGACATAATCGGAAAGTGGTGATCCGTGTCCATGATCTTGATGTTGGCCAAGAAAAGATACTCTTCCACAGGCTGTTCATCTCTGAACCAATGTCCTTTTGCTTTCGTAAGACATTGGGGAGGAAATTCCTGGACCTCCTCTTGGATTGTAGCTTCAGAGTCTTCAGAAGCCATCTGCACTTAATATAGAGTGTGAATTAGTTTCCATAATTTTCAGAAATCCTCCGCCATGTGTTGATTCATAATTTGATATTGCTCCGAGTGCATGGTGCCGTCCCTTTCCCGTGGGTGTGAGAAGGGTAATACCTGAATTTCTCATGTATTTTTATATTATTATTTTTTTTTGCTGAAAGGAAAACATAAAAGTCAGTCCAAAGCCGAAGCGTAGGTTATGTACATAGTATGTCCATTCCTAACAGTTTAAAGCTAAGAGCTAGTCTCACTTGGAGATCGTGCACCACTAGTTTGATAATGTACATCCTGTGCCGAATGCATGGCCGTGTAATGTGGCCCTATCATGCATACTTTGGGTGCATCAGACACAACATGAGTGCAATTGGGTGCTTTTTCTCCTCAATCATTTGCTCCTTGTGGTAGCTTTGGTTTCCACGCCCATTTTGAGAACACTGAGAAAGGTTGTCGGGTTTTCTTGATTCGTGTAGTTATTGGTGTTCCATTTGCCTTATCCACAGTCCGATTGAATTTGACACTGCTTTGTGATCTTTTCTGATGATTCTTTGGTGTTGGTGACATTTGCCTCGTCTGCTGTGGCGTTTCCTCTTTGGTCTTCACATTCTGTTTAGCTGCTTGTATGACCCTTTTGGGAATCCATATCTGATGTCGAGATCTTTGAGCTTCAAGCAGGGGCTTGGGAATCCACACCTGCACCGATTCTGTTCGTTTGTAATTCTTTGTAGCGGGTTTGGTGATGTCTGTTTCCTTCTTCAAAGTGCTTTGGGACATTTCTGGACTCTGTATTTGGTCCTTTCGTACCCACATATAGTTGGATGCTTCTCGCTTCGAATATCTGCTTGTTGGTTTCCAATAGTGCGATCGTTGGAGGCCTTGAGCCTGTTTAGGAGAGAGCGTCTCCTCAATCATTGGCTGATCCTCATTCACATCGGGTAGCTTTGACACTATAGGTGGTGTAGTAATGATTAAAGTTTCAGTTTCTATGCCTTTGCTTTCTGAGTGTTGAGTACAGTCGCTATTATCTTCTGTTGCTTCTTGAACTTCTTCTGATCTTGGTATTGACATGGCTTGGTTACATGGTTTCTCTTCAAGCAAGCTGAAAACCTCTTTATGCCCTATCGTGGCTGAAATATATCCTTGAGCCAGATGGATACATGCTTCTGTTTCAATGATCCAGTCTTGTCCTAGAATGAAGTCTTCCATTAAATCGTTATCCTCACATACTAGGATTCTTTGTTCCATGGAGGAATTTCCTATGTGAAGGGATACATTGGTTGTTCCAATACAATCTAGGGTGTGACCTCCAATTCCTATTAGTTTGGCTTTTGTGGGATTCAATTCTAATTGCAGTTCATTTGCTATTCTCTTTCGCATGCAGCTAAGGCCTGCTCCTGAGTCGATCAATGCGTCTATCAATTGATACTCCGTCTTACCAATCCCTAGGTTTAGGTAAGGTTGTGTTTTACATATACCCGTTGTTTCACCATTTTTGACCTGGTAGTTTGCCATAGGGATGGGCTCTTCTCCTTGGAGATAGCGTTCATCTCTTTGCCTGATCCACTCCTTGCGTTTTCTAATGTGTTCTAGTGCTTCTTGTCTAGCTTCTTCTCGTATGCGTTCTTCTTCCTTTTTCCTACTCTGAGCTCCTAATAGTCGTGCTAGCATTTGATCAGTCAATGGCTCCATGAATCTTTTCACTCTGCATCCACTGATGTAATTGGGAAGAATGTCTCCGTCTAGTGTGGCGAGATTGACTGCACCACTAGTGGAGATTCGATTTATGATCAGGGGACCATATCCGCGTTTTTGGAGCTTCTTTGCATGCTGTTTTAGGGTGTATACTAGGACTAAGTCGCCTTCTTTTAGTCCCTTATCTTTAATATGTGAGTCATAGTATGCCTTTTGTCTCCGTTTAGCGGCATAGATGCCTGCTACCGCTTGCAATCTAGTCTCATGCAGCTTTTCAATTTGATCTAATTGCTGAGACAATTCATGACCATTCCACTCATATTGCTGGGCTACTTTTAATGTAGGCACTAAGAAGTCAATTGGCAAAATTGCATTCTGCCCATACACTAGGTTGAAAGGTGTAGTTCCAATGGCCGTTTTATATGCCACTCGGAAGGCCCAAATTGCGTGATGCAATTGTTTGTCCCAGTCAGACCTTCCATTATTGACAATCTTTGTCAAGACAGTACAAAGTACTTTGTTGGAACTTTCAGCCTGTCCGTTGGCTTGAGGATGGTATGGGGCTGATTTTTTGTGGATCACTAGAAATTCATTCATTAGAGATTCAATGACTTCGTTTAGGAAATGAGTTCCTCGATCACTCACTATCTCGATCGGTAGTCCAAATCGTGTGAAAATGTGCTCAAAAAGAAATTTTGCTGTAGTTTGAGCATCATTTTTGCGAGTGGCTTTCGCTTCTACCCACTTTGTCAAGTAGTCGGTGGCTACTATGATGTATTCCGCATGTGAACCTTTCGCAGGTGGGTTGATAGGTCCTATGAAGTCAATTCCCCACTTGGTAAATGCTCTCGCACAAACCATGGGTCTCAAAGGCATGTCATCTCTTCTAATGGGGTATTTTGCTCTCTGGCATGTTTCGCAGCTTCTCACGTGTGTCTCTGCGTCCATATGTAGAGTTGGCCACCACAAGCCTGCAAAGAGAATCATCTTGACCGTTCTATCTGCTGAAAAATGTCCTCCCGCAGCTCCTGCGTGTGCCATTTCTAATATGGGAAGGTATTCTCCTTCATGAACACATAATCTGAGTTGATTGTCTCTCCCTCGTCTAAACAGTTGTTTCCCCATTATCACATAATCCTTGCTCATTTCTTCTAGGGATCGCTTTCTTGCTAGGCTAGCTCCTATTTCGTGCTCTTTGGTTTTGAGGAATTGCACTAATGATTTACTCCAATTAGGCGCTATGGTAGAAAAAGGTAAGGACACGTGATCCTCAGGGCTAGTTTCTTTGCATTCTACACAATTACTTACATGCTCGTGAACGTCCTTGGACATATCGGGCCAATATACGCCTAACCTCTTTAATTCTCGTATTGTTCCGTGCATCCCTTGGTGGTTCTTCCACTTGTTGACATGTGCTTGCTGAATTAGTTGCTTCTGTTCATCCTCCTCGATACATCTCAATAAAACTCCGTTAGGTTCCTTATAATACATGCTTCCAGCAACAATGTGTAAATTCCTTGATTGAAGAATTTCTCTTTTGCTATTCCTGTTGATTGGGTGCTGAGGGCCATGCGTAAGTATAGGGGTCAATTTTTCTGCCCATTTCGGACATACTTCTAGATTAAACAGATAGGCATCTGGTAAATCATCAGGCACTCCGCTAGGTGGCTCTCCGTGTTTTAACCTAGAAAGGTGGTCTGCTCTCACATGTGTGTTTCCTTTTTTGACCACTACCTCAAAGTCAAACTCCATTAGTAACAAGAACCATCGTACCAATCTCCCTGTGTTGCAAGGCTTATTGACTAAATACAACAAAGCTTGATGGTCTATGAAGAACTTGAATTTGTTGGCTAAGAGGTAATGCCTAAACTTCTTCACTGCATAAACCATTCCTAGGCCTTCTCTTTCAGTAGTCGTATAATTTCTCTCTGCTTGGTTTAATTGTCTACTTGCGTAAGCGATTGGATGATCAAGCTTTCCTTCATCGGCCGGTTGAGCCAGGATACATCCAATTGCATAGTTAGAAGCATCAACATGAATATGAAAGGGCTTGTTCCAGTTGGGTGATTTTAGAATTGGGGCTGTACTCAGCCTCTTTTTAAGCTCGTTGAAGGCCTTTTCACACTCGTCCGTCCAAGTGAACTGAGTCAATAGACCGTATAAGGGTTTAGCTATTATGGCATACAAGTGAATAAACCTACGGTAATATCCACAGTGTCCCATAAAGGCTTGTACTTCTTTCGCATTCTTGGGTCTTGGTAGGTCCAATATGACTTTAATCTTATCCTCATCTGTAGATATTCCATTCTTTGAAACAATGTGTCCTACGATTTTTCCTTGTCTTACCATGAAGACACATTTTTCTGGGTTTAAGCAAACTCTATACTGCCTACATTTGTTGAATATTTTCCGCAGTTCCGGTATGTGGTCTGGTCGTTGATTTGAGTAAGTGCACAGATCATCTACGTATACTTCCATGCTTTTTCTCAGAAATTCTTTGAAAACATGACACATCAATCGTTGGAAAGTGGCTGGCGCATTAGTGAGCCCGAAAGGCATCACTCTAAATGCATAGATTCCCCATTCAGTCGCGAATGCGGTTTTATGCTGGTCCTCGGTTGCAATAGCTACTTGGTTATAACCAGAGAATCCATCCAAGAAGCTATAGACCTCCTTGCCGGCAACTCTTTCCAAAAGATGGTCTGTGATGGGTAAAGGGAAACTGTCGCGTATAGTTGCTGCATTTACTTTTTTTAAGTTGATACACACCCTTAATTTCCCGTTTTTCTTGGGCACTACAACTAGTGGTGATACCCATTCTGTGTGTTCAATCTCATAAATGAATCCTGCCGCTAGTAATTTGTCAATTTCTTCCTTTATTTTTGCTGCATAAACTTCGTTATACGTGTAAGGGCGTTGTTTGGAAGGTTTTGCATCTGTTGTCATAGGAATTCGATGAGCGCATATGCTGGGTTCTACACCCTTAAGGTCTTTGTACGTCCAAGCAAATACATCTCGATATTCTCGGATGAGGTGTATGAGATCCTCTTCTTCCTCGTCTGATACGTCTTTCCCAATATACGTGCACCTCTCTTCTCCGTCTTCCATCGTTACGACAACCTTCTTGGTTTGTTCCTTGTTATCGTAGGCTTCTCCATCCCGGGCCTCTCGTTTAGGCATTTGAATGGCTACTTTTCTTTCCTCTACTTCGTATCTTTTAAAATGTTCTGGAACTTCGAAGTGGTCTGGTTCAGGTTCCACTTTACTCGTGTCCTGTCTAGGGATGGTTTCGATTGCTAAGACTTTTGTTGGTCTTTCTTTTGATTCTTTTTGCATAGTTTCTAAATATTGTTCTTCAGAGTCGAACTCTGGTTCCATTTCTATGCTTTCGTACTCTTCTTTCCCCTCTTCCTCTACAATTTCTCCTGCTCCTACTTCTTGGAGAACAACCATGTAGAGGTTCACATCATATCCTTCCTCGTCTATACAGTCGTTCATCGTCAAGACTTCCTCATTCACACACACGTCTAATGTGGCTAGGATTTCCATCCAGTCATGTGGTTCGAAGAGTTCATCTGAAAAAATTTGAGGCATATAGTCGGGGTCTTCTATCGATCGATAATTAGGGTGCAAGCGATACGACACTGATGGCGAGTGTCGCGATACAAGGGAATTTTGGTATCGCGATACCAAAACTCAACCGATCGCGATACTCAAGCCAAAAGTAAGATTTTCAAAAAATGTTTTTACCCCCTTGCTCTCCTCACTCTCCTCTTCCTTCCTAGACCTCTGTATCACACAATAAGATGAAAAAGATTTCAGTTTTCCCCCCCCCGCGATACTGCGCAGGCTTTTAATCACTTGTTTGATCATTTTTACAGTGTTTTTGACAGATAATTTGAGAGAATGATTACCTTGGTACTGTCTTGATTGCAATGTGAGCTCAAAACCTAGCTCTTACTGCCTGAATGCCACGATACCAAGTCCACGATACTGGTCGCTGCTTGCAAACGATACCAGAACACTGTGAAGTGTCAAATGAGCCAAATTTTTTGGTTTTTATACTTTTTTTGACTGAACTTAAATTTTTTGGAATTTTTGGTGAATTTCTGAGAATTTTGGCCTACTCCTACTCCTCTTTCCCTCACTTCTCCTCTCCTTCTAACCTAACCCTAGCTTTTCCTTCTCTTCCCTCCTCCTACACTTAAACCTAAAACTTATCACACACACCTCAAGGATGAGCAGTGACAAGTGCTGAAAAGGAATACTTCTCGTCAATGGACAAATTCACCTCTACAAGTACGATTCGATCACACTTGCTCTCTAACTATCACGAAGGCAACTTGGTGGAGTGCCTCCCCGGCAACGGCGCCAAAAACGTGTGTACTTGAGCCGCAATGACTCAAGGACTTGTACCAATGAGACTATACCTCGATTGCCATACAAGTGCATATAGTGGAGTTCTTTTCACACATTTAATTATCAATCCTAAGGAGTGACTTACCAAGTGTATGAAGACATGTGCACACGTGATAGAAAATGAAGTGAGTTAGCTATTCAAGCATGAGAAAAGACTAATACTACCCACACCTACTGAAAAACTGGAAGTGTTGCCGCAAGCCTCTTTTCAGCAGTTTTGGTTTTTTGAGGTTTTCTCCCAGCCCAGAACTCCGAACATAGGCAATAGGGTACTCGTTTCGAAGCTCTCGACGAGACGAATCCAACGGTGGTGGTTTCACTCAATTCTGACCACTCTGCTGCAAGTTATGGCAGAAACAGTGAATTACGGGAATTACTAACTCCCGCATTTTTGCTTCTCCTAGCTTACACACACACTACAGTCACTCAAAACAAGGGGAAAGGGGTAGACAACAGTCCTACACTTGCATTTCAAGCATCACACACACATACATGAGCAAAATGAAGATCAAAATCAGCAAGAAAGAAGCAAACTCGAAATTTCAGAAGTGCTCTTCTTCACAATGACAAGAAGTCCTTTACAATGAGTCACTTTTGACTTATATACTAGTGCCCTAAGTTTTGTCCTTTCACACTAGAGACCGGCACTTTATTCACTAAAATGCTAACTTCCTACTAATGTACATGGGTAATTCACTAATCTTCTGAGGGGATGCATCTAGAGGACTCCTCTAGTGCATTTACAACGGAAAATATATACAAAAGTGGTTATGTTACAAAAAATTGTGTGTCCAAATCGGAAAAATTTTGGGGCCCGTCTTTTTTCTCTGCTTTCTGCGCTCTTTAGCTCTGCAACACTCTCCCCCTCTTCGTCTCTGTCGTCCCTTGACAGACTTTGCTTCGCGAACGCGTCCCGTGGGTAGTGTTGTCTGATTCTTGATCTTGCATTACGTTTTAGAGGCGCTTCAGCTTTTCCACTGCACGCTCCCCTTGGTCAGTATTGTCTGCAGTTAAACAGACATGCAGATTCGATGGCCTTCTTGATTCAAGCTCTACAACTCGAGAGCCTGATGTAGTTGTCTTGCCTGTTGACTCGGGTTGCCACGCACGCCACCAGTGACTAGGAATGTGCTGTTCTTAGTCACCCTCTTCAACTTTTCAGCCTCTACCCCTTTCTAACTTTTGGTCCTACTCTGATGTTTGAAAAGTCCACTACTCGGGACCCTGGGGTTTAGCTTTGTAGCCTGGTGCGTGCCCCTGCGGGGCTCTGTGCAGAGATGGGTGTTGCGCCCCTGCGGGGCTTCCTGCAGATATATGTTCTTTTTCTCTTCTTAATGAATAGGTTTGGACTTTGATTTTCTTCTTCTTTTCTTCTTGCTTGATTGTCCCTCTACAACGTCCAAAGTGAACATCCTTTCTTCTCTTCTACCTCGAGCAATGACCTTGAAGCCTTCCTTTGGATTCTTTATGAAATCACCCATTCTCATTGAATATGACATGATAACCCTTCTCTACCATTTGTCCTACTGAAATCAATTTCTTTGAAATTGTAGGAACATGAAGAACATTAGATAGTACCTTTGCTCTACCTGTATCTCCAATCCTTATATCTCCAATATGTTCAATCATGTGTTGAGTATCATCACCTGTTTCAACACATCCTTTTCCACTTGGTACTTGTAGATTAGTGAAAAAACTTCCTTGGCATGACATATGGTTACTACAACCTGAATCAATGTACCATTTTTGTCATCTTCACAAGAGCTTCTATACTCATGTCTCATTGCAAGTAGTGTGTCCTTACTTCCTTCACTTGAGGTGCTTGCATAGTTGCTTTGGCTCCTTTGATTGCCTCCATTTGGTCTTCCATTCTTCAGCCAACAATCACTAGCATAGTGTCCTACTTTACCACAATGATAGCATGTTATACCTTTATGAGAATTGTAGGAGCCTCTGCCTCTTCCTCTACTTCTACCTCAACCTCTTCCTTGTGTGTTGGCATTTGATGAATCCTTGTTGTCTTCCGAATTGTTTTGATTGTAGTTGGAGTTGTTGCGATCTCTTCCTTTTCCTCTTGAGCCAACTCTTGAGTTCCTTCCTTTACCTCAACCTGCATCTAACATTTGGTTGTGGTCGTCCGTTCCTTTGGGGCCACCAAAGCTAAGCTCTTCTGTGACAAGATGAGGGATTAGTTGTTCATAACTGGATATGCATCTTTCAAGTTAATGGAGTAATAAAAGGTTTCCATCTTTCATCTTCTCTCAATCCATTGAGAGTATAACACACAAGATCTGTGTCTTCAACCATTGTGCCAATAGAAGCTACAACATCAATTAGCTCCTTAATCTTCAAAGTATATTTAGCTATGAATTGAGTCAAACTTTTCTTGATTATGTTCAACTCATTCTTGAGTTGAAGTTTCCTAGCTTTGGTATTTGTTGAATACATCCTTTCACGAGCTTCCCAAGCATCCTTAGCTTTTTCTAGATGTTGAATATGCCCTACCATGGCATTAGTAATGACTTGTGAAATGAGAAACATGACTCTCCTATTCCTCTCTTCCCATTCTTTTGCTTGCGTCCTTTGGACTTTGGTGGTCGTAACTTGATTGGTTTGAGGTTGAGCATCATCGCCGCTCACAATACCCCACAAGAATTTGCCCATTAGGTAGTTGGTCATTCTAAACTTCCACATGAGATAGTTATGTTTATCCAATTTCTCTACTTGTTGACCCAATTCAGCCATTGAGGACTATCAAAAACTTTGAGAGTTACCTCGAATAGTTATATTTTCCTTTGCTCTCGCGTTTGTGAAGCTCCCCCTTATTTTGTAGCTCCTCTTTTGCTTTGCTTTAACTCCAACTATATTGATGAAGCTTCAACACCAAGTTTGCTCTGATACCAACTTTGGAGAATGCGTTCTCCTATGCACAACAAAAATGTGTAGTGAACCTTGTATGTCCAACACTTGGACAAAAAGCTGCACCTTAGATAGCTTGCTACTCTCAATACAAAACTCAAATGGACTTGTGCCTTAGTCAATCAAAGTAGACAAAGAGAAATTTCTAAGAAGCTATAAATAACTTAATTTGGACAAGTTTTGATTAGGAAACGCAACTGACCGATGAACTACTTGTCCACACAAGTATGCTGAAGAATTGAACTTCACTCTCGTACTAATAACTCCCTGAATATATATTGTTTGAGGAAGATACTTGAGATAGAGAAAGTGCACACAATGACCTTTCTAATAAGCTAAAAATCAAGTAATTTGGATGAGTTTTGATAAGGAAAGTCAACTAACCAAAATAGACTATCTGCGCACACAAGTATACTAAAAAACTAGACTTCACTCTCTGATAGATATCTCAAAGAATATGAATTCTTTGAATGAGATATTTGAGACAGAGAAAGTGCATGCAAATCTGCAAGCAAAACATTATAGAGTATCTCAATAACTCTATGTATTGGTGAAAGAATCTACTAAAACACAAGTAAATTGGGTTGAAATCATTTTCCGAAAATTGAAGAAGAAGGTTCAAAGACTTTTCTGATGGTCCGGATGAGCAGTGCATGCAGTGTTGGATTCCAAGGTGGGACTAGTTTTCACTCTTCTATTTATGGAGACCTCGACATACTTACCTGGAGAATACATAGTATGCTTGGTGAAAGTTTTCTGGCAGATTCTTAAGAAAAAGGATAGTAGAGCGAAAACTAGTGGGAGATACTTCTCATGAGCAGATGGAAATGGAGAAAGATGATGATGAGGAGTCCGAGAGGTGATATGTAGAGGAGAATCAATGGCAGGAAGCGGAGAGGAAGGCCAAGGAAGAAGTAGAGAGGATGGACAGAGAAGAAGCCAAGAGGAAGTCAAGAGAGGAAGAGGGAGCATGAGAACAATTAGAAGAAGAAAGGTGATGGCGGTAGGAGGAAGAAGAAGCCAGGAGAAGAGAAGGGGAAGAAAGGAAAAAAAAAGGATGTCGAGGAAGGAAGACGCAGAAAACAACAATAGGAACAAGGAGATTGTTTGGGAGGATCATCCCACAAAATTCCGGTCTTGCATACTTTTTCATCCTACAGACTTAACGATAGGTGGAAGAATGAAGAAGGCAAGGTAAAGTTATCCACAGTCCAGTGTAGTGATTATATCTAGTGCAGCCAAGTTAGAAGAGTTCCAGCAAACATACAATACTATGATCATGGAAAAAGACAAGTGTTTAACAAAGAGAGCCAATCTGACTGAAGAGCTCAATCAACTTCAGACTGAGGTACAAGCTATTAGAACAGAAACTACTGCTGGGGAAAGTGTAGTTCATGAAGAAATAATGAATGATTAAATGAAGCGGCAACAGAGAATAATGCATTGAGGGTAACTTAGAAATATGGATAAGGATGTCCTTAACCAGCCCCACTAGCTGCACCCACGATTGATCTGCCATCCGAACAAAGAAGGGAGCTGGGTCTATTCTGTTCCAGCCCATTTGCTTACATGTGGTGGTTGAAGTGATGTTAATGCTAGACCCACCATCAATCAAAACCTTGGGAATAACTTTATTTTTATATCTTATTGTAATCGTAGGAACTGCATAATCTACTATTTTTGTCAGGTACACATCTCTTACCATCGAGATGGATGGTTCTAGACTCAGAAGTGGTGAGTATTTTTACTATAACTATCGTAATAACTGCTTCTGGAATGTTGGAACAAGCTCGAGTAAAGCCTCAATGATAGTTTGATATGTGAATCTTGCAAAAACTCTTAGTACACACCATCTATTGACGTTCCAAGTTCCATATTCCCATGCTTCTATTTGGTCAAGACATTCTGACTCGGAACCCTGCTATTAATCTCCTACTCAGTAGACTCTGGTTGCAGCACTTCGATACTACTGAAGCAATTGGTGGCCGAGTGTTCTCCTTTGTTTCCTGAATAGATTCACTGGCCTTCATACCTAATTTTTTATGTTGCTCTTTTCTAGAAGGTTCCACTGAAACTAACGAAGGCTCTACATAATGGGTGGATACTCTGTAGCCCACTGAACTGCTTTCTTGAGTGTGTGTTCCTGCTCCACAGGTGGTGGATAATCTAATGTCGGGCCACTCTGATACTCCTTCTGCGACCTAGTGACTACTTATGCTGACGGTTCTAAATATTCTAAGGTCACCACATTGGCCATGAGTGCCTTAAGCTTCGCTTCTTGTTTCCTCTAATCATACTCTTTGGCCTCCTCACATTCCCATCATTTGTGGCCATCTTGTAAATAGAACTGGCATTGAATCGTTCGATTCCCTAAAGTCCCTGGTCCGGGTTTTCGTAACCTTCGACCTCGGCCAAATTCTTGTATGTTTTTCCTGAACCCACGTCGCTGCTCTGGAAATTGTGGTGGACTAGAATACTGCAATGGTCTTGAAAATCTAGCATCTTGACTCTCCTCCCATTGTCTGGAGGAGGTTGGTGGCTTATATCCGGGTGCATTCCCTTTCCAGAACGGAACATCCACTTGTGCAATAGCCACTAGTGTGTTCCTCGCATTAAATTGGCATTCCTCCAAGCTATGGTTAGTCTTATTACAAATTGGACAAAATACCTGGTTCAACACACAGTCGGCCGTGATACGTCCCACATTCCTACACCGTAAACAATACAACTGCTTCTCTGGAGTCGTACCTTTCTTGAGCATGAGATTGGTCTTCTCAGAGCCAAAGTTAGCAAATTGTATTTTCCGGTCCATCCTTGTGGCTAAGTGCATGATTTGATCAAGTGTGCGAGATTGATCCAGCATGTACATATAAATCTTCTCTTTGATAGGTGGTTGAAGTCCCTCAACAAAAAATTCTTTTAACATTTCTTGGGAATCAAAAACTGTCGCATCGTCGATCTAAAATCCGACGCATATTGTTCTACCGTTCCTTTCTGCATCATATATTGCAGTGAGGAATAGATCTCCGAAATGCTCTTGGCGGTCCGAAATCGCTCTAAGAACGCCTTCTTCAACTCATTATAGGTTGAAAAATAATCTGAAGGCTACTCGATAAGCCATTTCACCGCATCACTTGCCAGTGTGGCTTGGAATACCTGAAACTTATGCATATCATCATGTAAGTTACAATGATTACATATATATTGATTTACAAATGTGCATACATGCACATCCGGGTCCTCATCCACTCGCCCATGAAAATGAGTGTAGTTTAGCCCTGACAAGTGATGTCTGTGTGCCATCGGGTTTCCAAGTGTCTGTAAGTTACTGGATTGAGTCAAGGGAAACTATGGCTAACATCAACTCTGGCAGGGGTTCGTTGCCACTGCTTTGGCTTGGTTCAATAGGGTATATTTCTTCCTGCGGGTGGCTCTACTGGTCGGTGCCACTGAATTCCCCTTGCCACAAGACTTTGGTTAGCTTTTCGTCCTTCCACTCAAAGAGAAAGTCCTTCAAAAGCCTCGGATGTAGAACTCCGATTTCCACCCAATACTGCACTTCCTTTGGAATGGTAATTGCATCTTCGAGAGGAACATCTTCAAGTTTCAGTGTTGTTAGGGTTTGCTGCACGAATTCATCTAGATACTCGTGATGATAGGTATTTTTCAAATATTCCTTACCACTTCACAATTCCATCAATCCACTTTGTGTTGTGTTTTGTTACCCCATCCCATCGTGGTCACCAATATGTTTGTCTATTATTGTTCACTACAATGCTAGGTATCCAAAGTAATGGGATTCGGGAACGGGGATTTACAAATACACAATATTCATAAATATGCGTTTCTGTTCCTTATTACTTGTTAACATAGGCTTCATACAGTACCACTTCAATACTGCAGAGAGATAAGAATAGAAATAGATTACGACAATAGAAGATATATCTTTCATTTACAAAGTTACATAGTGTTGAGATGCATCATCATCTTCTTACAATTGATATTCTGAATAGAATCTAACAGACTTCACAGGTTTAGACACTCTGCGTATCTTCATCCTCCAAACTCTCTCTTTCGTAATGCATACCATAATGATCATCACCAAACTTCTTTGTAATCAATACACCGTTCCGTAATTTCGGATACAATAAAAGAACATAGTTCCAAAAACTCTTTGGATCTCTGTAAAATCCCCTTCTTCCTATTACATCAGAAATACATTTTACAATAGAAGTGGTCATCCATATCAGCTGCTAACAAAGGCCTATAGCAAAAGAAAGATAACCCTCTCCCATCCAAGAACAAACTATAGAAGAACACAGATAAGATGAAATAGAGGATAAGGAGTCTGATGAATTCATCAAGCAACTTCTCCAAGATAGAGAATAAATAATGAGGTATATCAAGAAAATTCATAATCAATATGAGAATAAAATTGTACATTTTGCTTTGGAGTAGGGCGTAAATTCAACACACCGCCATTGGGAAGTAGATTGAATGGGAATTGCATTTTGCATAGTTTTGGGAAGTATAAGGAACTATCAAACTGCTAGAGTTGGAACCAAGCCTAATGATTTTCTGGAATATGATGAAGGCATGGAAATTACAAAAGAAATGTTTGATAAAGCTAATCCTTCATGGAGGAATAACTGGCTAGACAACGATAGAGAATGCATAAAGATATGGATGGAAGCACCTCTTCAATATAAAATTAATCCAGCTTTCTATCCAATTGCAAGGAGAAGGGATTGGCCAAAATTTTGGTAGATGAGAAAATATGGGTCCATACCTTCTAAATGGCTTCACTTTCCAAAAATACTAGGTCCCAAGAAGGGAACATGGCCATCAAAGAGTTACATGCTTATAACTTGCAAGGCAGTGGTCAAGGATCTAAAGGATAAGAATGACCCACCTTTTATATTAACAGCTAGGGTTTTGAAGCTAATCATAGCTTGTATATAAGCTTTCACAGATGCAAAATTAGAACCCTAAACTATATAGGTTCCAAATCACCTTCATATGCACTTTTTTTTTTAACTAAGTCAGACTTTGGATAGAATTTGTTTAATGGCATATTACAAGAGAATCATATTCATGGGCAGCCACTATGTAAAAATTTTTGAGGATGCCTTTGACTATGGGTTCTTTGAAAGAGATTCAGAGATTTTTGGGAGATTGTCACTAGTGATGAAAGAAAGAATAACAACATATGAAGAGGCTTATAGAGTATATAAAGAAAGATGTAATAGGTAAACTTGTAGATGCAATATAGTGGAGAAAAGCACTTTTTTGAGATGGTTAATGATTTGAATCACAATATGAAAGAATCATGACTTGGTGGCTCAAGTATACTAGAGAAAAGGAAAACAGTGATCAAATCCAACACATAGTTTTGTCAAGGGTGACAAAAGGCCACGAGAGGGAGAAATGTTAGGAAGCAACTTTTTGTAAAAAGAAAAGATGGAAAACATTGTATTATAATAGAATACAGTATCCCAAATTTTGTAGAAATGAGGAGAAGCCTTCCTCATAAGCAATTGTAACTTATATATTTTTTGTGGAATTTTTAGAGCTCTTTAGATAGTGGATTTTTAGGATATAAAGTTTAAAGGAACTATTTTAAGTGACAATTGGGACACTTAAAAAGGTATACAAGTCAACTATGACTCATTTTGATGAGATCTTGTACTTTGGAGTTAATGAGAACTTGAAAGCTCTTTTCTCTTTACCATTCTTGTCACCATGCTTTAATGGTGATTTCAAGTGGATTTTCTGAGTGTTTTTTATGGATTTATCTTTGTGATAAGTAGTTCTTTGAGTGTTTCACACTTCTATGAGTTTAATCCTACCTTCTAATCTCGATTAATCAAGTAAAGTATTGCTTCTTAATGTTTGTGTGAATGTCTTAGAATCACAATTCTCTCATCATAGGGGTACATGTACCGAAAGTTGAATTTTACTTCACCATTGTCTTTATTATGAAAAATAGCACACTTTATGCACAAGAAATATTGAAAAGCCTACCTATAGACAAATCTACGTGAAAAAGGAGAATTATAAAAAAAATTTGTGAAATTTATGATTTTACTTATCTTTTGATGATAAGTCTTGGAATCTATTAACAAAGAAGGGGCTAGGGTTTAGCATGCTCCCCAGATTGACAATTCAAGTGTTTGAGGTTGTTGATCCTTTATGCTATGAAGATTGGAGAGGACAACTCCAAAACCTTGTGGAGGGAGTCCAATGTGTTCAAAATTAATAAGAACTTCAACAGTTTTGTGTGCTTCACTTTGGTAGCATCGATAGCTTCCATGAATGTTCCAAAATTTCCCTTAAGATCCTCCACCCAACACATAAATGGAGACCATGATAGGATCAAGGTTTTGAAGAAGTTGTTGAAAAAGTGAAACGCAAAGGCAAATAGGAAGCCACCTAAAAATTACCAAATGGGATATTAGGATAGGGAGAGTCCAATGGAGATTGTGGCATGCCCATGATGCATTCTAGCCTGACCTATTTCCTGCATAGGAAAGAACAACCAATGGTCCCAAAAGAAAGGAAGGAAGAAGAATCTCAAAAAGAGGTTCCATAAAGCATCTCACTAGGAATCGACAACAGCAATTATTTTCAACACTAACCATAATAATCTAAGCCAAGTACTCTCAAACCCTAGATAAACCTTGTATTTCCCCAAACTCACCCCAAACCCTAAACATAATCTCCTATCTCCTTGAACTCACCCTGTCAAACCCTAGGCAAACCCCATATTTCCCCGAACTCACCTTGCCAAACCATAGATAAACCTTATACTTCCTCGAACTCACCCTGCTGAATCAAGTATTTCCCCAAACTCACCCCACCAAACCTAAAACATATTTATACACGAGTATGTCCACTTAAAGAGAAGTTTAAAGTGCTTTTATGCTTTGAACCATTCTTATTTGTGATTGAAAGTCTATCAAAATATAAAATGGGCACCCTGAATTTTGATAAGAGAGGGTATATGTCTTAAAAAATGAATGCACTAATTGAACATGGATTAAAACAAGAGTGTAGAATGTCATATTCACCTCACTAAAATAGTGTTGCTGATTGATAAAAACGGGAGTGCATGTTTTCAAAATGAATGCATTGATTGAGTATGAGATAAAATAGGAGTGTACAATGTTATATACACCTCACTAAAATAGTGTTACGGTTTTTTGCTTAGGCAAAAACGAATATTTGCTTAAGGCGGTAGCTTTTACTTCATTTTCTTTTTAAGTGTTATTTAAGGTTATTTAAGCATTTTTAGATATCCCATCACAATACTGTAATCTAATACTCCTCACGAGACTTAGCATAAATATAAGCCTTTTTTTTCTCAGTTCTATGTTTTTTATCGTTTGCCATATCCATGAACGCCATTATTCGATTTGTGGATGATGTTTATTTATTGTTTACATTATCCACAAATTGAACGCATCCTGATGGGTCAGTCGAGATGTAATTTTTGTGCAAGATGATGCAATCCAAATTTTCTACTTTGAAATTATAATTTCTTTTATAAAGAGGAAGCTCGACAGCAACATCACTTGTACAATTGTTTTTTCAATGTAACTTTGAAAGTATAATTGTACAAGTGAAAGGCTTAACACTATATATCTCATGTTTCACTTTTGATGGTGTGTCCGATTGTGTGCTTGAGTTTCTCTTTCATATTTTGATTATATATTAACTTATCCACATATAAAGGGTTTTTTTTTAGTACAATGAATGAAAAGCACAATACCCAATCTTGTAAGGTAGAGGCATGTGGAACACTTCTTTTTGTCGAGTGCCCATAGTATGCATTTGGTTCGAGAACCGAATGGAGCTTTGAATTTTTGGGATTTAAGTGCATTGTTTAATATAAAAAACAAATAAGAAAAACTGTTGATATATTTAGGTAGTGATGTGTGCGAACACTCTAGGACCACCGGGTCATTTTTTTCCCTCTTTAGGAGGGTTTTTCCCTCGGCTTGTATACACACCTATTGCCCTAATGGGCTACTTATCTTTGTACATTCTAGTGGTAATACATTCAGTATTGTGTGTTGTGCTCCAAGCTTCTTCTTCTTCCTTGTGTTGTTCACATGCTTCCGTAGACGTTTAACTCCAACAATTGGTATCAAAACAGGTCGCCACTTCATCGAGGGCATTTTCTACACCTCTTTGGTTGCAGTCTTAGAATCATAGGAAATTCGATAAGCTCGTTTCCACCTCCGAATGCGCTATCACAGCGCTTGTGCAGGCTATTTCATCTTTTTGTGCCAAAGGTATATACTAGTTTCAGTTCGCCAGTATAAACATCTTGAAGTCTGCTACAAGTTTAGCAAAATTCGTCTTAGCAGTTCTGTTCAACTTTTGAGATACAATCAATTTTCTGCATCAAGGTATTTTAGTCACCGGCCATGGCTAAATGCACTGATGTATTTCACATGTTGGTTGTTGAGGATCAATTGGATGGTACCAACTACCCATTATGGGCTTATATGATGCGACATGTATTGGTTGCAAAAGGACTATGGAACATTGTGCAGGGTGTTGAAAAATGTCCTATCACACCTGCAATTGTTACAATTGTAGGTACTGAAGCTAATGCAAAAGGTGTCGAAGATGATAGTATTCTGCATATTCCTGTTCGTGATGCGGTTTCTGTTGCACCTATTGCAAAGCAGATTTGTTGGGATGGCAGAGATGCCCAGGCACATGCATTGATAGCTTTGTTTGTCAAACATGCCATTATTCCTCACATTCGCTCTTGCATAACAACTAAGTTGGGATACACTTACCACATTGTACCATGCTAGGAATGAGGCTCGTTTTGCTTACCTTCGAAAACAATTGGAGAGTGAGCACATGAATGAAGGTGATTCTATGGATAGTTTCTCACAAAGATCAAGGATTTGAAAGAACAACTGATTTTTGCTGATGAAGTTTACCAGATAGCTCACTTGTGCAGACCGTTCTGAATGGTCTTCTTGACTCGTATTAGAGTTTTGCTTCTACTCTTTGTTTGATGATGAAAGGCAATCCAAATGCTTCGTCATTTGAGGAGTTAGTCTCTCTTCTAATAGTAAGCAGAAAACTGCAAATGCTACACATTCGAAGAAGGAAGACAAAGATGAGAAGAAATCAGAAAAGCAGAAATTGTTTTGCAAATACTGTAAAGCAAATGATAATGTCATCAAAAACTATCCAAAACTCGCTGCTAAAGATGCAAAGAAGAAAGAGGCTGGAATGGTTGTTGCGAAGGCCTCTAAACCGAAAATAGAGTCCGCTAATCTTGTGCAGGAAGAAGAATGGGCATTTACTACTGTTTGCAGTTTTGATCCGTCTTCTCATGATCAGTGCATGTCTGCAGTAGACTAAGATGTTTGCTACTTTGATAGTGGGGCGACCAAACATATTACCTTGCAGCGCAGTTTCTTCTCTTCACTCAAGCATGCCCCTACACGGAATACTATTACATGTGCCAACAACTCCTCCTATCCTATTATGGGAGTTGGTAAGATCATTTTGACTACTGCTGATGGTAGTTCTTTCACTTTGTCATATGCTTTATTTGTGCCAAGGATCAAGAAAAATCTGTTATCAGTTTCTGCATTCACCAAGATTGGCTTGGTTGTGAAATTTGGTGATGATAAATGTACAGTTCATGATCTGTGAAATGGCGACATCATTATTGCTTCTAGGATTTTATGTTGTGGGCTGTATAAGCTCATAGACTATGAAAGATGTTTAAATGATTTCACATGTGCAGTACATGATTCTTAGGCTATGTCAGATGCAAAGCTTTGGCATGCACACTTTGGTCATCTGAATTTTGCTAGTTTGCTATGCTTGCAGAAATCTGAAATGGTGTCCTCTTTGCCCAAACTTGAGGCACCCGATAAACATGTATGTGAAGGTTGTATTTTGGGCAAAATGCAGCGCTCTTCCTTTCCAAAAGATGGTTCAGTTCGGGCTACTCAAAAATTACAGCTTGTACGTAGTGATGTTTGTGGTCCTATGCAGACACCTTCTTTTGGGAACTATCTTTACTTCGTGACTTTCATCGATGATTTTTCGAGGCATGCATGGATATATCCATTGAAGGCAAAGTCCGAAGTGTTTGTGTGCGTCAAAGAGTTTTTGGTTTTGGCTGAAAATCTGTTAGATGGCCCACCCTCCGTTTTGATCGAGGGGGGGTGATATATGTCTTCTAACTTTAATGCATTTCTAGTTGAACGTGGCATAAAACATCAGTGTATAGTGCCATATACACCTCAACATAATGGAGTTGCTGAACGAAAGAACAAGTCACTCATGGAGATGGCGATGTGTATGGTCAAGAGTCAGGCTTTATCACATAGTTTCTCGCTTGAGGCTGTTATGTGTGCAGCATATGTCCTGAACAGGTGTCCCACTAAAGCACTGCAGTCTATCACTCCATATGAGGCTTTGCATGGTTGCAAGCCATATGTTGCTCATCTGGGTGTTTTTGGTTGTTTGGCATATGCATTCATGCCTGAACAACATCGTAGAAAATTGGATGATAAAGCAATAAAATGTAATTTTGTTGGGTACAGTTCTGAAAAGTAAAGGCTATCATCTGTATCATCCATAGACTAAACGCATTCTGGTTAGCCATGATGTTGTTCTTGAGGAAGATGCTATTCAACCATTGCTTTCATGTACTAAGGAGACATCTGTTAACTCCAAAGTCTTGTATGATACTTTGCTACCTCTTTTTACAGGTGGATAGTCTAGTGCTGGTCCTAATGAGGCAACTTCTCAGCCTTTACAAGTTTCATGTGATGATGCAGATCATTCCATTTCTGATGTAGATTTACATGATGCACTTGTTGATGAGAGAGCTGATATTGAGCAGGCAAAAACTATGCCAAAATGGTTGGTGGAGACCTTGCGTGACTATAACTTAGATGCACCTATGTAATAGGCCTCTTTTCTAGTGAAATAATTCATTTTGAACTTTCTGAATTTCATTGTGGGGATAATGCTTAGAACGAATAATTAGGTCATTTTATGCATGTAGGAAAAATTTTGGGTTGACAAGTTTCATATTCTCTCTCTAGACCTTAATTGCATCATGTTTTCCAGTGGGATTTTGAAGGTGAAGATGAAAGAATTAAGGAAAACTCTGTATGAGGGAAAGGTAGAGCAAGTATAAGAGAATAAAAGTGCCTGTGTGATATCTTTGTGAATCATGTTCTAAGTACCTCATTCAGGGTCCTACGTTTAGTTCATTGTAAGAAAATGCCTTGATTTTACTCTCTCTAGAATTTTAAACCTTGCAGGGCTCAAAACTGGCATTTGGAGGTGGATTTGGACCTCAGACATCTCTATCAATATTGTGCATATCAAAAAATTGAATAAAAGTGTCTCTCACAAGCTTAACCTAATTCCTCATTGCTTTTGAGTTACAGGGCTTTGAAAAGTGCCGTTTTTTCCAACACTTTAAAAAAAAAAAACGAGGGCTTGTCTAATCCTATTCCAATCCGTAATTCTCATGCTCACGTGTCACCATGTCTAATTATGTATGTTTTTGGATATGTCTTCTTGGTTTTTTCTGCTATTTTTGACAGGTATGCTAAAAAAAAGGAAGTACACTACGATCGCATTGCTTTTTGCGAAAGTTTTGGAGAAGCTTGACTTTTTCTAAATTTGGTGGATCGCACACTTCTTTGGGGGGCACCGCTACGATCAAACGGAAGAAGATAAGAAGGCCTGCGCATCAACACGGAGGACACACAGAAATCTGAGAATTACCTTGTCATTGAGAGTGTGATTGAGAGTGAGAGTGAGAGTGAGAGTGTGATTGAGAGTGCGAGTGAGAATGCGATTGTGATATCTCGGGGTGGTCGAGAGGTAGAGGCTTCGTCAAGAAGCTATTGTTCAAAGCTATTGTAACCATTGATTCACATCTATAATATCAGAATTCTTCCTTCTCTGCGTCATATTTGTTCTACTCTTCCGCATCAGATTTTCTTTTACCTTGTGCAATCTCTGCGTTCTTCTCTCCACTGTTATTTCTAAGTAATCGAAAGATTGTGATTAGGGATAGATTGTGATTGAGGAAACGTTACAAGTGGTATCAGAGCAGAATCAATCCGCGGGAACGATGGAAGGTCTAACACAAAAGGTTCGTGAACAAGAGGAGCTTATTCAGAAGCTTCTTGGTGAATTGCGCAAAGAACGAGGGGGAAAGCAACCAGAGGGAGCAACAAATTTGTTTGTGGAGCTGAACGATGAAATAGATGAAGGTGCGGCAACATCTAGCGTACCTCGCGAAAAACAAAAACGCAATTCTGAAGATATGGAACCAGGTGAGTTTGCCCTTAACCAAGTCTTCAAGAAGGCAAAGTTAAATGATTTTGATGGCGAGAAGAAGAGTGGCAAAGATCTTGAGGCATGGATTGAAGAACTAGAGGATTTCTTTGATCTTTGACAATTTAGTGAAGAGTCCAAGGCAAAAGTTGGGATCCTGCATCTGTGTGGGATCGCGAAGCTATGGTGGAAGTCATATATGCAGACTCGAACGCGTTCTTGTCCTGTTCTATGGAAGGAATTTAGAGAACAAGCTGAAAAACGCTATTGTTCTCCACACTACCATATGGAGAAGAAGATGGAGTTCTACAATTTCCGACAACACGAAAGTGACAAGCATAGCTTATCTGTTGATGAGTACAAAGAGAAGTTCCTACGTCTTCATAAATATGCATTAGAGGTTAGTGGTAATGCTCTAAAGAGTAAATTTATTGAAGGGCTTCGTGACAAACTTCGCTATCAAGTCAAGGGATCTAGATGCATTGATTTTCTTGATGTTGTTGCGATGGCTGAGAACTTTGAGAAGATGGAGAAGTTCAATTTGCAGAAGGCAAATATGAGCAGATTCATTGCAACGGGACATAGGCCACAAAGACCTGTAGCAATGAACATGAACAATTCAAAGAAAACTCCATCTTCTAACGACCAAGGTAAAAACCCTGCTCGGCCGGTGGAAAATCAAAGGAGGCGTCAACCAATTGAGTGGCAACAAGACCCTAATTTTTTTGAGAGGGCAAAAAGACTTGGTCTGTGTTTTCATTACGGGGAGCAAGGGCATCGGACATATGAGTGCCCGAACAAGGCAGTCTTTCGGCCCGCATAATCAAAAGCGATAAACATCATCGAGGAGGGTACAATTATTGAGGAAGCAAATGATGGCGGTAAGTGCGCTAACTCTACTTTACGTTGCATGGTGGTTAGTTCTTTCCCAAAGGCTTCTGTAATCACGATTCCTGGTATGATTTCTATGCATAAAACCAGATTTTTGATCGATTCAGGTAGTACCCATTGTTTTCTATCTTTCAGATTGGTACAGAATCTAGGGATAGCCCTAAATATGCAGATAACCAGACCTGTAGAGATGGCCAATAGACGATTACACTACACGAAAGGATATGTTGAAAACCTTGAATTTACTCTTTCTAATAGACGCTTTTCTAGAAGCTTCCATGTAATTGAGATGAAACAGAGTGATGTAATCATAGGTATGGATTGGTTAGTTAAAAATTCTGCGACAATTAATTGTGAACAAAGAACGATCACTGTGAAGCTAAATGATGAATCTATTCATATTCTAGGTGATGTCTTTAATCCTAAGCCTAATCTTATTTCTGTTATGCAGATAATTAGAGGTATACGTGATGGCTGCAAAACATTTGTAGTGTATGTGAACAATCTGCATCAGGAAGGTAATGACGAAGATATTCTAGATTATGTAGGAAATCTCTTGAAAGAATATGCCGATGTATTTCCAGAAGACTTGCCTGGTATACCCCCACCTAGGCAGATTGACCACGCCATTGACCTATATCCAGGGAGTGAATCATATTCTAAAGCACCCTATAGATTTAACATTGATGAACTAAAGGAGCTTAAGATTCAATTAGATGATCTTTTGAAGAAAGGCTTAATAAAACCGAGTGTCTCACCTTGGGGTGCGCTTGTTTTATTTCAGAAGAAGAAAGAGAGCTCTTACAGATTATGCATTGACTATAGGGGGTTGAATAAAAGAACAATTAAGAATAAGTATCCACTCCCTCACATAGATGACTTATTAGGTCAATTAAGTGGAGCGACCGTATTCACAAAGATTGACTTAAGATCTGGATATCACCAAATTAGGATCAAAACAGAGGATATTCCTAAGACGGCTTTTCAAACACGATATGGTCACTATGAGTTTACGGTTCTACCTTTTGGTTTAACAAATGCTCCTGCCACATTTATGTGCTTGATGAATAATATTTTTCACAATTACCTAGATGAGTTCATCTTAGTCTTCCTTGATGATATATTTGTGTACTCTAAAGATGATTCGGAGCATGCGGTACATCTCAAGAAGACTTTGCAGACTCTTAGAGAACACAAATTGTATGGGAAAAAGAGTAAGTGTTTCTTTGCTAAGGATAAACTTGTGTATCTAGGAAGAGTAATATCAAAAGAAGGAATCCTTATAGATGAAGATAAAGTAAAAACAATAGTTGATTGGCCGATTCCTAAGACTGTAAGGGATGTTAGAAGTTTTCTTGGGTTGGCACAATATGAAAGAGCACATATTAAGGATTTCTCTAAGATAGCTACTCCCCTCACCGAATTAACTAAAAAGAATGTAGGATTTGCGTGGAGTGATGCTTGTCAAAAATCATTTGAAACATTGAAACAAAAAGTCGTTGAGAATTGTGTTTTGGAAATACCAGAAATGGGAAAGCCTTTTGTGGTTGCATGTGATGCAAGTGGTAGTCAGATAGGATGTGTTATTTCACAAGATGGCAGGGTGGTCGCATATGAGTCCAGAAAACTAAGAAAACATGAACTTAACTATCGTACTCATGATTTAGAAATGCTTGCTGTTGTGCATGCACTTAAGCATTGGAGACATCTATTGTTAGGGGTTAAGTTTGAATTGAAAACAGACCATCAAAGTCTAAAATACATCTTCACTCAACCATTGCTTAACAACAGGCAGAAGCGTTGGATTGAATTATTAAGCAAGTATGATTTTGACATTAAGTATCTTGCTGCTAAGGAAAATAAGGTTGCTGATGCATTGAGTCGGAGACCTTTGTGTAATCTTGTTTCTGTAATAAATTCTGATTTTCTCAGTCAAGTTCAAGAAGAGATAAAACAGGATCCTTTTTATGCACCTATTTTGAATGCTTTGAATGCGAACAGGGGATTGATGTATGAGGAAAAATTTCATTTGCAGGATGGAACACTGTATTGTAACAATCGGCTATGCTTATCTTCTGAATCTCCACTAAAAGTTAAAATACTGCATGATTGTCATGATGCACCTTTTTTTGCACATCCAGGTTATTCACGGACATATGTTAAAACAAAGTATTCTTACTTTTGGCCGTGTATGAAGCGGGATATTAGAAAATATGTAAATGAATGTTTGAAGTGCCAACAGGTGAAATGTGAGTTTAAGAGGATGCCAGGAATGCTTCAACCTTTGGATGTTCCAAATCAGAAGTGGGAGTCTATTTCTATGGACTTTATCACTAAGCTACCTATGACCAGAAGTAAGCATGATACCATATTTGTTGTAGTCGATCGGCTTACCAAGATGGCACACTTCTTTCCTATGAAAAAGACTGATACTGCTTTGAATGTTGCAAGAATCTTTGTAAAAGAAATATTTCGATTGCATGGAATGCCTAAAAGCATAATTTCTGATAGAGATTCTAGATTTACGTCAAACTTCTGGAAAGCGACATTTGAATCCATTGGAACTCAACTTCGTATGAGTATAGCTTTCCATCCACAAACTGATGGGGAAACCGGGAGGGTTAACAGGGTAGTTGAGGATATGTTGCGTATGTATATGAATGAAAAGCAGGATAATTGGAGTGAATATTTACCCTTGGTTGAGTTTGCATACAATAGTGCATGGCATGCATCTATAAAAATGACTCCGTTTGAAGCTATGTATGGTTATAATTGTTTGACTCCACCTTCGTTTTTGGGTTTTCCATTAAAGTAGAAGTATCCAAAGAAATGCTTGATAAGATGGATGAAGAGCTTGGAAAAATTAAGAAACATATAAGAGAAGCTCAGAAAAGACAAAAGAAGTTCTATGATTTAAAGAGAAGACCACTTGAATTCCAAGTTAATGATATGGTATTTCTTTAAGTTAATCCTCACCGATCTAACTTGTTGCTAGGGAAGGATCATAGACTTTCTCCTCGATATGCAGGCCCTTTTAAAGTTTTGAAAAAGATCGGATCTCTTGCTTATTTGCTGGAATTACCTAAATATCTAAATGTGCATCATGTATTTCATGTCAGCTTACTTAAAAGATATGTGTCTAATGTTTCTCATGTTTTGCAGGACAATTATAAGCTGAAAGATGATGGCTCTTTTGAGCTTAAACCGGAAATAATATTAGATAGGAAGGAAAGATTTCTTAGAAATAGATCTATAGTAGAAATTTTGGTGAAACGGCATTCATACCCAATAGAAGATTCAAGTTGGGTGAATTCAGATGACTTTCTAACACATTATCCTTCTTTCCAACTCTGAGGAGAGAGTTCTTAAAGGGGGGAAGAATTGTAATAGGCCTCTTTTCTAGTGAAATAATTCATTTTGAACTTTCTGAATTTCATTGTGGGGATAATGCTTAGAACGAATAATTAGGTCATTTTATGCATGTAGGAAAAATTTTGGGTTGACAAGTTTCATATTCTCTCTCTAGACCTTAATTGCATCATGTTTTCCAGTGGGATTTTGAAGGTGAAGATGAAAGAATTAAGGAAAACTCTGTATGAGGGAAAGGTAGCGCAAGTATAAGAGAATAAAAGTGTCTTTGTGAGATTTTTGTGAATCATGTTCTAAGTACCTCGTTCAGGGTCCTACGTTTAGTTCATTGTAAGAAAATGCCTTGATTTTACTCTCTCTAGAATTTTAAACCTTGCAGGGCTCAAAAGTGGCATTTGGAGGTGGATTTGGACCTCGGATGTCTCTATCAATATTGTGCAGATCGAAAAATTGAATAAAAGTGTCTCTCACAAGCTTAACCTAATTCCTCATTGTTTTTGGTTACAGGGCTTTGAAAAGTGCCGTTTTTTCCAACACTTAAAAAAAAAAACGAGGGCTTGTCTAATTCTATTCGAATCCGTGACTCTCATGCTCACATGTCACCATGTCTAATTATGTATGTTTTCGGATATGTCTTCTTGGTTTTTTTCTGCTATTTTTAACAGGTATGCTAAAAAAAAGGAAGTACACTACGATCGCATGGCTTTTTGCAAAAGTTTTGGAGAAGCTAGACTTTTTCTAAAATTGGTGGATCGCACACTTCTTTGGGGGGCACGGCTGCGATCAAACGGAAAAAGATAAGAAGGCCTGTGCATCAACACGGAGGACACACAGAAATCTGAGAATTACCTTGTGATTGAGAGTGTGATTGAGAGTGAGAGTGAGAGTGAGAGTGAGAGTGAGAGTGAGAGTGAGAGTGAGAGTGAGAGTGTGATTGAGAGTGCGAGTGAGAATGCAATTGTGATAGCTCGGGGGTGGTCGAGAGGTAGAGGCTTCGTCAAGAAGCTATTGTCCAAAGCTATTGTAACCACTGATTCACATCTATAATATCAGAATTCTTCCTTCTCTGCGTCATATTTGTTCTACTCTTCCGCATCAAATTTTCTTTTACCTTGTGCAATCTTTGCGTTCTTCTCTCCACTGTTATTTCTGAGTAATCGAGAGATTGTGATTGGGGATAGATTGTGATTGAGGAAATGTTACAAGTGGTATCAGAGCAGAATCAATCCGCGGGAACGATGGAAGGTCTAACACAAAAGGTTCGTGAACAAGAGGAGCTTATTCAAAAGCTTCTTGGTGAATTGTGCAAAGAACGAGGGGGAAAGCAACCAGAAGGAGCAACAAATTTGTTTGTGGAGCTGAATGATGAAATAGATGAAGGTGCGGGGTTACCTTGGTTGGAGCCTCCTTTTCCCTGAGCTGGCTACGTAGCTCATCTCGTTCCCTTTCCAAATCATCATGTGCGTCTAATAAATCCGCATAACTTTCCAAGATGGTTTTCATTGTTTCTGTGGGAACCGCTTTGAACTATTCTGGATCGATCTCATGGGGGGAACCTTCCATGGCTGCTTCCAGATTTTCTTCATTTTGTTTCTGCAACCGTTTATTTTCTTCAAGTGTTGTAGCCATATGCTTCCGAAGTAGAGTTAAATTACGCCGGACTCTCAGGTTATCTGATTGGTACACCTCCAGCAAGGCTTCGAGTTTTTTCACACCGGGTTCTGCTGATGGTTGGGGTGTCTCCAGGAGTGTTTGATGGGCTTGCTCGAGAGTTGTATAGCAATGGTTGAGTTCCACATTTTCTTCTGCTAGCATTGTAAGTTGCCTCTGTAGGTTCTGATGATTCGTTGTCAACTGTTGATGGCGGCCTTCGAGATCCCTGTACTCGCGCTGAAGTTGATATACACACTGATGTAATGACAGGAATATACTATTTACATTAAAGGATGCAGGTAAAGATGAAGATGCAGGGGGGATGGGGATGGGGAAGGGAGTTGTGAATGCTGTGGAATCAAGTGGTGAAGTTGGGGGAGGGGGTATGGGAGATTGAGGTTGTGTGGGGGGTGGGGGTGGTACTGTGGCGGGTGATGTTTCCATTGTGTCAAATATGTGTGTGACTGTAAAGATGGGGACAGTGGGTGGGGTGGAAGTGATATTTGTGAAGAGTGTCGTGAAGGTGGGCATGGAAAGTCCTCCAAATTGGATACCGGGAGAGAGAGGAATTCCCATGACAACTGTGGTAGTGGTAGAAAAGGGCGTGGTCGTGCCGGTTGGTGAGGTGAATTGTGTAGCGAGAGGTGAGGTGGGTGGGGAGAGTGGTTCCTCCTGATGTTCTTCTGTTTGCGTGTTGCCTTCCGGTTCTGATACATTGATGTGTATTTGTTTTCCAGATCGCCTAGGGCGGGCAGGCACACGTTTCTCAAATCGATTAATGTATGTCATGGCCTCATGTATGGCCTCATCCAAGCCGACTGCCTCTGCATGTAGGTTCATGGATTCGATAAACATATCGTCCACACCTTCCTCAGCCAATAGTTGGCTCATGAGCACCTTGCCTGATTCAAGTGACATTTTGTGTTGTTCCTGAACTCGCTTCATGGTTTGGTACAATCTTTTTATTTGTGCCGAATATGCTGGGGCACTTGCTAGCTCTGAGAGTTCATCATATTCTTGATATTGTTCTTCGTCGGCTTCTTCTTCTTCTCCTCCTGCCTCTTGTTCATCTCCTTCGACGTCTACGACGACTGGTTGTGTCGGGGCGGGTGTTGTTGTGGTGGGATGTGGTTCCTGGGTCTGGTCTGCTTCTGTTTCAAGATTAGATTCGTATATCAGCCTGGCAACTTCTTCATCCGTGAGGTCATTGAGAGTAAATCCCTGTGGAAATTCCAAGTGTGATGGAATGGGGGGAAACACCAAGTTGGGTCCTTCTGTACTTGGTCTGGGAAGACGAATGGTGAATGGCCGAACACGCCTAGTTTGAGGAGGAGTCACCTCAGGTGTGGTAGTGGCTCCCCTTGGTTGAGCACATGGTAATTGGACTCCCCCTCTCATCTTCTTCGATGGAGGACCCGCTATTGATAGTCGCCTTTGGAATTCTTGGGCCATGGACCACACTAGTGCTCTTTGAATGGGCACGTCATATGCTAGGCACCTGTAAATTATTCTTGTTAGGGCACAACAGCCATGAAGTACATTTTTCTGCTTCTTATTCCAGCGCTGATGGGCTAGGTGTATCTGATCGATGACCCAGTGCGGTATGTTGAGGGTAAGGTTCTCTGTTTCTGCCAAGTATAAGCTGAACCATATTTTCTTAGGGGGCATAGTGAATCGTTCTTGTGCAGGAAAAGCAAAATGTTGCATAACAGTTCGTAAGTGGAGAGCAATGGTAGGTGTCATTGCCACCCTGTCCTTCAATTTATTGAGATCCTTATGCTTCATCCTACCCGGAACCATTGTTTCTTTCTCGGTGGGAATGTGCATACCTTGTATGTTCAATGCCTCCCGTACCAGGTTGAGGGTTAGTTTGAATCTCTTGAGTTTGTGTCCTGGCAACAATGATGGTAGTACAAAAGTACTATCGCCTCCCTTGACCCTGCTAGGAGTTATGGTACTTATGAAATAGGAGCAGCGTAGAAAATCAAGTTTAGGCAAGTGTGCTCTGAAATATCTATCCAGGCCTGCCTTGGTCCAAACTGATCACATTACCTCTGCATTCTGATAGTTCTCGAATTCCCAAGCGAAAAAGTGGTAGCGTCCCCATTTGCCATTAAATTCAATTTCTGCTTCCCAGAAGTAGGTGCCGTCACCCAATGGCCCTGCTACATCATTGAACCAATGAGCATGTTTCCCCACTTGAGAAGTGTGCCCCTGAGGAGGGTCCTGGATAGGAAGGACATGCACCACTTGAAGTTCTTGAGGC
This sequence comes from Ceratopteris richardii, assembly GCA_020310875.1. Classification (NCBI taxonomy): domain Eukaryota; kingdom Viridiplantae; phylum Streptophyta; class Polypodiopsida; order Polypodiales; family Pteridaceae; genus Ceratopteris; species Ceratopteris richardii. The sequence goes on from CM035409.1 coordinate 190,897,902, forward strand.
CTTTCGGTGAGTGGCGGTTCCAGAAGAATAGTTTCAATGTCCACAATCTGTGCGCTGGACCTTGCCTGGGAACTGGTGCCTCCAGCTTCTGCCATCGTTATTGCTTGCTAGCTGGTTCTGTCGAGAATATAGAAACATGTGTTAACATTGTAAAGGACAAGTTAGAACCGTTTTTGTCCTCATTACAACATTATCATGAGGTCTGGGAGAGATTAGTAGGTTAATAAGTGCTCGGTGCTTGTGTGTGTAGTTAGGAATTGGTTGGACCTAAGAACTAAGTGGAATGATGTAGTGTGAGAGTGACGTAGTTAATAGGTGGGCATGGATTTACAACTGGGGTCCGGGGGTTTATTACACGTTTTAGGTTGCCAAAGGCAGTGGATGGGCTTTGATCTTGACTTTGTGGAGACTCTGAAGAGTTTGATAGGGGTATCTGCTTGAAGATGAGGCTTTTTAGGGACCCATTTACCAATGATTCTACTAGTGCTCATGGAAGAATATGTGTCCGTGCGTGAGGTGTAAGACTGGGCCTCAGATGTTTGAGTGAGTGAAACATGTTGTACCGGTTGCGGCCGTGGTGTAGCTATTTGAGCCCGCAAGCAAGCCTTAGGCACCCAGATTTGTCGTGATTGTGGGCTGGCCTTCATTGACTTCTTGGGTACCCAAATAGACTTCACTTTTGCAGAAGAATTAATGAAGGACTTCTTATTAGTGTCGTGTTGTTGATTACTAATAAGAGGTTTTGGGCGTGGGGTTGGCCTGGTCTGAACAGGGAATTCGCCTTTTCGCCTCCATACTTGTTTCCATGGATGAAACAATCTGCTTTGCTCCTTTTTTTGGCATCCAGTATCGGTAGTGTTCTGCTTCTTCTGTATTTGATCTGCCGTTGGTTGTTGCAACCTTCTGGTCTTTGGAAAAGAAGGGAGTTCCGTCCTCTCCCTGGCTCCGTTGTTGAGACAAGCCTCTTTCTGCATCATACAGTAATGGACAAAAATAGCATTGTCAACTTCAGGTGTGCCCCTGGAAGGACCAGGAGTTTGGGCTTTACCTAGTTCCTTGAGTGCCTCCTTTTCCAATTCAACTGTAATTCGGCTATGATCTACCCATACCTGAAGAAGTCCACTTCTTAGGTTGAGGTTGACTGCATGATCATAGATCCAGTCCTGACCCAAGACAAGAGGCTCAGTGAGGTCCTCATCTTGACACACTAGTACTTTGACTGTCATCACTTCGTCTTGAATGGAGATGGGAAGATCCACCTCGCCCAGGCAAGGGGTTTCCACACCTCCCAATCCTATGAGATATGCTTCTATAGGATTGACAGTTAATTTCAACTCTTGACAGTAAGACAATTGAACAGCACTAGTGGCTGCACCTGAGTCAATCAAGGCTCTTACAGTCCTTGCACTTTTTCCTTGTCCTATATCTAAGGTTATAAAAGGACGTCGATCAATTATCCTATGAGAGCTGATACGTGAAACTTCACACATAGCCATGTGATTTCCTGGGCTGCGTCGGCATCTAGCCTAGGTTGCTCTCTACCTCTTCTTCTTAATTTCATTCTCCGGATGCGTTCTAAAGCTTCTGCTTGGGCCTCTTCTCGAATTCGCTTTTCTTCTTCTTTGCGTTTCTTAGCAGTATTGAGTCGGCTTAGCATTTCCTCTGTGAGAGGTTCCTGATATAACTTGACCCTGCATCCGCTTATGTAGCTCGGGAGAACGTCACCTTCTAATGTGGCTAGTTGTACTGCTCCACTTGTTGAGATTCTATTAATGATCATGGGTCCGTAGCCTCTCTTCTCTAGTTTCCTCGCATGTTGTTTCAACGTGTATACTAGTACTAGGTCGCCAGCCTTCAAACCTTTATCCTTAACATGGGCGTCAAAATATGCCTTCTGTCGTTTCTTAGCTGCATATATCCCTGCAGCTGCCCTCAGTCTTGTTTCTCCTAATCGTTCAAGGTCAAAAAGTCTAGAGGATAGTTCATGACCCGTCCATTCGTGTTCTTGTGCTACTTTCAGTGTAGGTATTAGGAAGTCCAATGGTAGCACTGCGTTTTGGCCAAACACCATCTGAAAGGGGGTGGCTTGGAGTACCGTTTTGTAGGCGACTCGGTATGCCCAAACAGCATGGTGTAGCTGTTTATCCCAATCAGAGCGTTTATTGTTCACTAATTTCGTCAGTACATTGCATAAGATCTTGTTGGTGCTCTCAGCCTGGCCATTTGCTTGAGGGTGATAGGGGGCAGACTTCTTATGCACTACCAAGAATTCTTGGAGCAGATTTTCAATAACTTCATTCAAGAAGTGAGTGCCTCTATCACTAACTAGCTCTATAGGTAGCCCGTATCTAGTGAACACATTCTCAAATAAAAACTTAGCTGTTGTTTGAGCATCGTTCTTCGTTGTGGCTTTTACCTCTACCCACTTTGTTAGATAGTCTGTCGCAACAATGATATATTCTGCATGGGAACCCTTAGCTGGGGGATTAATAGGACCTACGAAGTCTATTCCCCACTTAGAGAATGCACGTCCACCCATCATAGGTTTCAGTGGCATCTCATCTTTATGTATAGGATATTGAGTTCTCTGACAGACATCACAGCGTTTCACATAGGTATGTGCATCCATGTGAAGGATCGGCCACCAGAAGCCCACAAATAGTATTGCCTTGATCACCCGATCTGGTCCAAAGTGTCCTCCTGCTACACCTTGGTGAGCAGTGTCCAAGATCTTGAGATATTCACTCTCATGGACACATAGTCTCAGGTAATCGTCTTTACCACGTTTGTATAGATTATCACCAATAAGTGAGTAATCCTGGGCTTCTTGTTCTAAACTCCTTTTCCTAGCCAGAGTCATGTCTGGAGGGAATGTTTTCGTCCTCAGAAAAGATACTAGTGGTTCACTCCAATCCGGCACTATGGACACTTAATAAAGAGTGGCATGTTCCACAGGTGGTTTAGTGCAGCAGATTGGGCATTCCTTGCACAACTTTTGGACATCAGCTTCCATAGTTGGCCAATGCACTCCGAGTCTCCTTAGTGTCTGTAGGGTTTGTTGTTTTGAGTAGTGTTGCTCTAATGCACCTACATGTGCTAATTGCAACCATTTAGCGTACTCATCCTCTTCCACACAACAAGCCAAGATCCCTTGATCTGTGTGCTTGTACATACTACCTGCCATGATGTGATACTTTTGAGCTTTTACTACCTCTCTATCCTGTGTGTTTACTACTGGGTGGTTAGGCCCGTATGTCAATACTGGCACTAATGACTTAGCCCACTGCGGCACCACTTCCAAATTAAACAAGTAAGCATCAGGAAGGTCATCTGACACTCCTTGTGGGGCTTCTCCAGATGTGAGCCTAGAGAGATGGTCTGCTCTCAAGTGAGTCCTCCCTTTTCTCACCACAACCTCGAAATCATATTCCATTAGTAAGAGAAACCATCTTACTAATCTTCCTATATTGCATGGCTTGTTCACGAGATATAACAATGCTTGGTGGTCAGTAAAAAATTTAAACTTGTTTGCAAGCAAATAGTGTCTAAATTTCTTAACTGCATATACCATACCTAAGCCTTCTCTCTCAGTAGTGGTATAATTTCGTTCAGCTGCATTCAATTGTCTACTAGCATAGGCAATTGGAAGATCCATATTACCTTCACCCGTAGGTTGTGCGAGTACACATCCAATAGCATAATTGGATGCATCCACGTGAACATGGAATGGCTTGTTCCAATCTGGTGTGGTCAAGATTGGTGCTGAACATAATCTTCGTTTAAGCTCCTGGAAGGAATTCTCACATTCCTCAGTCCACTCAAAGTTAGTCAGAAGTCCGTACATGGGCTTTGCAATGACAGCATACATGTGAATGAACCAGCGGTAGTAACCACAATGTCCCATGAAAGCTTGTACTTCCTTGACATTCCTTGGCCTAGGTAGCTCTGCTATGGCTCTCACTTTCTCTTCATCAGTGGATATGCCATTCTTTGACACTATGTGTCCTAGGATCTTGCCTTGCCTGACCATAAAAACGCACTTTTCTGGGTTCAGGCAGACTTGATATTCTCTACATTTGTCAAAGATTTGTCTGAGTTCAGGAATATGGGTTTGTCTAATGTTGGAATGAGCACAAAGATCATCAACATAGACTTCTAAATTCTTCCTCAGGAACTCCTTAAATACATGGCACATCAGCCTTTGGAAGGTAGCTGGTGCATTGGTAAGCCCAAATGGCATTACCCGAAAGGCGAATATCCCCATTCTGTGGCAAAAGCTGTCTTATGCTGATCCTCTGGAGCTATGGCTACTTGATTGTAGCCCGAAAATCCATCAAGGAAGTTGTACACTTCCTTGCCTGCTACTCTTTCTAAGAGATGCTCTGTGATCGGAAGCGGATAGTTATCTCGAATTGTGGCTGCATTGACCTTCTTTAAGTTAATGCATACACGCAGCTTTCCATTTTTCTTGGGCACCACTACGATGGGGGATACCCACTCAGTGTGCTCAATTTCATAGATGAATCCAGCTTCAACCAGTCTATCTATCTCCTCTTTGATCTTAGCAGCATAATTATCATTATATGTGTATGGCTTTTGCTTAGAAGGTTTGGCATCCGAGGTCATGGGGATAGTGTGTGAGCATATGTCTGGATCAACACCTTTCAAATCCTTGTAACTCCAAGCGAATACATCTCTGTATTCTCTCAGCAAGGCTATTAGCTCTTGTTCTTCCTCTTCTGTCAGGTCATGGCCTATGTACATGCATCTCTCTTCTCCTTCTTCCACAGCTACCACTATTTTCTTGGTGGTTTCTTTGTTATCATAGGCCTCCCCTTATTGCGCCTCTCGTTTAGGCATTCTGATCATGACTCTCCTGTCATCTATCTCATACTTCTTAAAGTTTTCTGGGACCTCAAACAAAGATTCTTCCTCTTCTGGTGAGACTTCTCTCTTCTTTCTTTTCTTTCCTTCTTCCTTCGGGGTCACATGTGTGGCTAGCCTTACATCATTTGTAAGCTCTCCATGCCTCTGGGGTTGAAATTCTACTTCATAGAAGTATTCTGCATCTGATGCAAAAGGTGGGTCCATAATGATTGACTCTAGATCGGAGTCACTCGCATCCTGAAATGCATCAGGGCTAGGTTCGCATTCTTCTAACACTGCCTCTCCCATGATTGGCTCTATGGAGAAGACTGAAATGTCATAGCCATCCTCATCACAGTGGGGTGTCCATTGTTCTTCATTGATGGCTACATCCATTGTTGCTAGGATTTCTGCCCAGCCGTGGGGTTCAATTCTTCGTCAGGAAAAACTACAGGCACATAGGCTGGGTCTTGAATGGATCTATGTGTTTCGTTTGCACCTATATCTCTGGCCTTTTCTCTTTTCTCCTCTTCTATTGCCACTTTGCACATCCATAAGTGGGTGTCTTCATGCATCCATGAGGATCCTGATCCTATGGAATGCACAAATTCCGTATCATCTTTGGCTCTATGGATGGGATTCCATTGGATAGGGGGAACATCTCTATGAGAGTAATCTTTGAGATTCACTTTGGTCGTAACACCTAAGTGCTGCAGGTACAAGGAATTGGTTCCCCAATCCTGTACCACTTGCAACTGTCGCATAAAAGGTCGTCCCAAGATCATTTCATAGGCATGGTTCTTGCTAAAATCACATATAGCAAATGTGTGTTCGAACTCAACACCACAGGTGGTGAGAGTTATTCCTTCTAGCAATCCTAAGGGCCTTTCAATATGCCCATCGGCCATCTGCAATTTCATTCTCGTTGGCCTGAGTGCTGGCTTGCCCCAACACTTCCATAGGGAAATGGTGGCAATTGCAACTCCTGCACCTGAGTCCAAAATTGCCTTGGTGGTGTACTCCTGGTAGGTAATGGGAAGATAGGTGTTCCCTTCTTCACCTTCACACATATCTCCTATCTTATCCAAGGGTATCTCTGGCACTGTCCTATGTGATCCTACCTGGGAATGAGGTTTCACTATCCCTGGTACTTGTTTGGCGACATGCTTCCATAATTCAGGTCTAACCTTGAGTAGCTCTTCTAACTTGAGATTGCACTGCACTTTAGTGTTTTTCACTACCTCTGTGTTCCTAGGTAAGATTGAGTCCTCATTTCGTACCATGACCGTGGGTGCTCTCATACAAGTAGACTTAGCTTCCCATGGGCCTGTGAAGTGGGGTAATTCTTGTAGAGAGTTAGACTCAAAGTCTAGTCTTTCCTGAGAGTGGGTGCTCTCCTGCTCCTCATAAATGGATGGGATGTCTTGTGGGAATTGGTCGCGTGCATCATCCACAAGTTCAATAGGAGGAGGGACTTCACTCTCTTTAGCCCATTTGTCTTCTTGAATCTCGCGTAGGAATTTTAGTGTGAACCGATTCATAGAAGATGATGTGTCTGGCTCCGTAGAGTTAGGCACATAGGCTTCAGGCACATAGGCTTCCTGGGCAGGAATGCTTACTCTTTCACTTGCCCTGTCCTTATGTTGAGAGGCAGGTTCCTTTTCTGATTGTGCAATCAGCTTCTCTATTCTTTCTAACAGTCCATCAAAGTGCAATTGTGTCTTCGTTGAACTAGAGATGTTAAATAGGCGACTGGCTTCAAACATGGTCTGAGCCAATTCCACCATCTTAGCACAAATTTTGGTTCGTTCTAGCTCTAGTTCTGCTCTTGGGTAACACTTTTCATGATCAGTTACGTTTGGCCCTTCTTGGATTCTGGCCTGATATGCTTTAAGCATCATATTAAGGTCTTCGGGAGTGGGATCTGCTAGGACTGATCCTACTCTAGGGGGTGGTGGAAGTAGGTGAGGCGGGTTGGAAGGTGGCGGGTCAGATGGACTTGGGAATGGTGGAGGTGGGGTAGTGTGAGAGGGAGTTTGAGATGTGAGTTCAGTTATCCTGGCCTTTGTTTCTCTCAGGCTTTCCTCAAGTTCACTCATCTTTTTTGCCCATTGTCTTTTCATTCTTTCACGACTATCTCTTCAAGCTCTAGTCCTCTTCTTTGTCATGCTCTCCGTTTCACTAACATCTTGGCTCTTTTCCTGGCCTACGCTTTGGTTCTGTTGCAAGGCTTGGGCTCTAGTGATTACTTGTACTGGTGCAGTGGAAGTCACACTCCCTACGGAGTCTACAACTAACCCAATAACGTTGATAGGAGTGATTTTTGGCATATTATTGGGGTTCTTTGGGCACTCTCATAAGAGATGCTCCTTTCCACATTCTTGGCAGAAGCCCTGGATCGTCACTGACTGGGGTTGTGTAGGTGGAGGCACGGGACAATCACGAATGAGATGATCTCCCTGACATCTGTAGCATGGTCCTCTAGGGAATGGGGGTCTTACTTGTCTAGGTTGAGGTCTATGGTTGGGGTTTGCATACATGACGTTTGTGTAATCTGACTCCCAACTAGGTTCATTTGGCTCTTCACTATAGTAGGACTCACCATGTTCAGGAGACTGCATGTAGTAGGCCTAGGGGCTATCAACATGTGTAGAATCAAAGCTATGGTCACTCGGGTCACTTTCAGAAAGCAATGGTGTTACAGGGACTATAGCTCTATTCAGGTTCTCTTCTGCAGCTGCATATTTTACTGGGATCACATTGGTAGGAGCATGTGGTTGCTGTGCTAGCACTGGCTGTGGTCTCAGTTGGTTTTGGTAGGGTTGGTAGGTTTGTTGAGGTCTCACATACTGCTGAGGTGGGTACTGGTTCTGGTATCTTCCTTGTTGAGGGTATGGTTGTGGGTACGTCTGTCTGACGGTTTGCTTATTGTAGGGACAATCTTGCGCGGTGTGATTGGTCTACCTTCGTTCTATGGTGCAGTATTGGCTATTAGGATTAACTTGGGGTTGAGCCATAATGGGACAGACATTCGCCATATGGTCGCCTCCACACGTATAGCATCTTTTCACAGGGGCAAACCTTGGGATTTGTTTGCTAGAGACACCTAGTTTCTGAGCTACTTTCTCTGCTAATTCCTCAATTGATGTGGATTGCGAGGAAGAGAGGCTAGAGGCACTATCCGAGTCCTTGTAGATTTTGGAAAGCTCTAGTTCCTCCCCTAGGTTATCCTCGATGTCAATGCACATGCGTACACACTCTTCTATAGTCCTAGGGTCCTTCAGATACACATATGACCTCAATTTGGTACTTAGCAATCCATCCAAGAATAAAGCCACTTGCTTAGCTGGTGTGGGTAGCTCAGGGACAGGGCATCTCTCCAAGTATTGCCTAAATCTTCTTCCAGCAAGTCTCACAGTCTCTTGAGGGGTTTGCTTGAAGCTGTGAATCAATGAGGAGGTATTATGTCTTATGCCACTCTTAGAGAATTCAATAATGAAAGCCTCTAGGAGTTGGTCTATGCTCCTGAACTGTCTCTCATTCAATGGTTGGAACCACGTGAGGGCTGTGTTCATAAGGGTTAGACCAAAGGCATTATATTGTGTGAATAGGTCCTCCACTTGTTCTGCTCTCAAGACTTGCCTAAATTCAGCCACATGATCGTATGGATCTCCAGTGCCATCGAAGTAGTTCTTCATGGACTTAACTAGCTGAGTCGGTCTCAGAGTCCTTGTGTGCTCTCTAGGTCGTGGTAGAGGGAACTCATCCACATTTCTTTGATTCCTGGGAGCTCTCAGTACCTCAGGTTCTACTCTGTTTGTTTCGGTCCTCGTTCTTTCTCTGCCCCCTGGGTTGGCAAAGCTTACTTCTGGCCTATCTCTACTTCTGTCTCTTTGAGTTCCATGAGCTTGGGATGTTCCCGTTCCAGGGTGACCATAGGACACATTTGATCTTGTTTGGGGGAAAATAATTTCACCTTTCCAAGTGTAAGCATGCCTATCATTTTCTGTCACCACAAAGATCCTCTCTGAAGCGTGATCTAAGTAGGTCACTCTGCCTGGGCTATCAGGATCCTTAAACTCATAGATCATGATTGTTCCTATATCAATTGGTCGATCAGATTTATACCTCCAAAAGGCTTCGTCAGTTCCTCGGTTCAGAAGCAGATCTATGCTCCTATTATCTTGGGGAATCCACTCTGGTGTGATAATCCTAGTGAGAACAGATTTGCCTCGGGGGGCCCTTGGTTCTTCACCCATGCTTCCTTGCTCTAGGTCACCTAAGTCCGTTCCTGGGATCTCATTCCCAAATTCATCAATCCTATCTGGATGACTAGTGACTACATATATTGTCCCTTCCTTGTCTAAGTACGCCCGGTTTTCGAACTTAACAGCTGGGCGCTCTAATCCTATGGATTGGTCAGGGTTTTTAATCTGGACCACGGATCTTCCTATACCGTCCTCATAGATGCTAGCACCCAATCGGTTGGTCCTAAGGTATTCCAACTGCTTTTTGTAAGGGCCTTCTACCCTGTGCAAGTATGGCACTCCTGAACTTCCTATAGGTCTCTCCATACCTTGAGACATCTCTGATTCACTAGTCTCAGAGCTAGGGTAATACGAATGATGGCTCAACTGCTGGGCCCAAGACCTCGCAGTATGATTGACACTAGCCTCTGAAGACCTAAGACTTTGTCTATCTCTCCCTAGATGTCGCCCTGATCTAAGGTTCATAAGCCTGATTGAATAACCCAAATTCGCCCAAGTAGAACCTCGTTGCAGAGTCCTTTTGTATCAGTTACTTGATTCTTTTTTTTGGTGGATTACCGCGTTTATAATCTTGTCTAATATCACGTCGTCAGGAATACTTGAGTATTTTTCGTACTTTAAGTTGATCGTTCCTCGTTAGATTCTTTCCTTTAAGGTTATCGCATCACGAAGAGATTATGTTTAATCTTGAACTTGAGTGCATAGATAGTCTTCAACTTGATTGATGCCTATCGCCGTCCTGGCCTACTCCTATCACTAGTCGTTCTTAGCCTAAGCTAGGAATTGACAAAGGGAGTTGAGAATATTCCGACCTTTCTTGTTGATCCCTTGCTTTATGATGCTCAAGAACCCGAGTCTCAAGCTTGCAAAGAAACCCTTGCTTTGTATGCTCTCAATTGCTCTCAATGGACCTGTAAAAGTCCCAAAATTAGCTCAAGACTTAAATTCAAATGACACACAGGTCACTTTCATGCATGTAATTCACTGGCCAAATCCCCTTTGCCTTTATGGAAAACAATCCCAAGGACCCTTCAGCTTTCCTACCCCGGGGGATGGTCAACTTCAAAATACCCTATCTAATTATCCTGATATTAATTTTCACATAACCAGTGGAAGTTTTGGTTGTACTCCCCACGAGCTTTCCAACAAAACAAGAATCACAGCAAACGGATTTCGTATGAGAAAGTTATGTCCGATCAGGGTTTAGGTGCTAAAACAGGGTTCAAAACAGTTTACTCAGGCAGACAGGAATTCTTGAATTACTTGGGTTGCGGCCTCACAATGTAATGCTAAACCCTTAAAAGTTCCCCAAAAAATTAGACCACTATTTTTTTGCCCTTAAAAATTGGTCAAATTTGCCCTTCTAACGCGTTCGCAAGTTCCGTCAGTCGCGATTGACAGGTCAGTCGCGATTGATGTGTCGATCGCGATTGACAGGTCCGTCGTGGCTGTCAGTCGCGATTGATGTGTCGATCGCGATTGACACGTGGCTCGAAAAGTCAATCAGTCGTGGTCAAAGGGCCGTTGACTCTGTCAGTCGCGATTGATGGGTCGATCACGATTGACAGGTCGGTCGAAAGGGTCTGTCCGTCGTGGTCAAACAATCGTTGACTGTGTTGGTCGCGATTGACAGAGCCGTCGTGGGCTGTCAGTCGCGATTGATGGGTCGATCGCGATTGATGACTCAATCGCGATTGACACGTGTCACGCGTATGATCTGTCCGTCGTGGTCAATCGGTCGTTGACTCTGTCGGTCGCGATTGACAGAGCCGTCGTGGGCTGTCAGTCGCGATTGATTAGTCAATCGCGATTGACAGGTCTGTCCGTCGTGGTTTGTCGATCGCGATTGACAGAGCGATCACGATTGATAGAAATCTGATGAATTTCAAAAATCTAAACACAGTTTTGGGAAGCTCTAGGCCTGTAAATCATGGTTTTGCACTTTGTTTGGCAAATGGAGCATTTTTTTTGTCAGTCGCGATTGACAAAGACTGGCGACACAGAGACAGTTGCCAAGATTTCCGTACCTGCGCGAAGTGCTGGAGAAGATGATGCAGCATGTACCTGCAAGACAGCTCAAGAAACATGCAAAAACAGCACACACAATATTGCTCTCTCGCTCTCTCTCACAAGTGGAATGAGGGGAATGGAAGGAGAAAGGAAATATAGTCAAAAAACTGAAATTTTTGCGATGATGGAGATGGAGGTGGGAGATGGTGATGATGATGATGGTGATGAAGGAAACAAAAGGAAATAGATAAAAGTGAAGAAAACACCTATCACTCCAACGCTTCAACTCTACGTCTTACCATCACACGCTCGTCCTCAAAGCTTGATCCCCAGCAACGGCGCCAAAATTTGGTGTAGCTCAGTGATGAGTAGCACCTCCTTTAATGTCAATCCGGGAAGACATGAGGATGGTATGAAGACCTCGAGCAAGTGGAGGCACAAGTGCGTGAGTGAGAAGCACACAAGCATGCACACACATACACACACACGCGCACACACGGCAAGACAAAGAGTGAGAAGCAATGGAGTTCTTGGATTACTTTCAAAAAGCTCTTACAAGTTCATTTCAATTACAATCTAACCCCAAAAATGAGCTCTCTAGCTCTATTTATAGTTTTTGACTAGGTTTTGGCCTTGTCCAGACCTAGTGTCCGGCCTAGTTAAAAATTAGGTTCCAGGGCCAATTTGAGGGCTTAAACAGAGTCTAAAAAATACGAAAATTGATATGTAGTCACTTCTAAGGCTCCTCAAGCTCAAGGACTCCTTGGCTTGCACAAAATGGACCTACAAAAATACGAAATGGTATTTACAATGGTTTTTAGTGATTAAAATCACTATTTGTGTAGGGATTTTCTCTGTTGGTTTTTCGTACACATCTTTGAGCTCCCTACTTGCTCTTTCTTCTTGTGTGCTCCACTCCTTGATGTCTAAAAAATTTAGGTGGCCTACTTGCCAGACCTTCTTTGGCTACTGTGTCTGCTTGTGCTATTTCTTCGTTTCGACCCTCTTTGTCTTGTGGCTCCTTCGGTTCCCTGACTGCTGCCAACAAGGCTTAATAAAACCGAGTGTCTCACCTTGGGGTGCGCCTGTTTTATTTCAGAAGAAGAAAGACGGCTCTTACAGATTATGCATTGACTATAGGGGGTTGAATAAAAGATCCACTCCCTCACATAGCTGACTTATAAGGTCAATTAAGTGGAGCGACCGTATTCACAAAGATTGACTTAAGATCTGGATATCACCAAATTAGGATCAAAACAGAGGATATTGCTAAGACGGCTTTTCGAACACGATATGGTCACTATGAGTTTACGGTTCTACCTTTTGGTTTAACAAATGCTCGTGCCACATTTATGTGCTTGATGAATAATATTTTTCACGATTACCTAGATGAGTTCATCTTAGTCTTCCTTGATGATAGATTTGTGTACTCTAAAGATGATTCGGAGCATGCGGTACATCTCAAGAAGACTTTGCAGACTCTTAGAGAACACAAATTGTATGGGAAAAAGAGTAAGTGTTTCTTTGCTAAGGATAAACTTGTGTATCTAGGAAGAGTAATATCAAAAGAAGGAATCCTTATAGATGAAGATAAAGTAAAAACAATAGTTGATTGGCCGATTCCTAAGACTGTAAGGGATGTTAGAAGTTTTCTTGGGTTGGCACAATATGAAAGAGCACATATTAAGGATTTCTCTAAGATAGCTACTTCCCTCACCGAATTAACTAAAAAGAATGTAGGATTTGCGTGGAGTGATGCCTGTCAAAAATCATTTGAAACATTGAAACAAAAAGTCGTTGAGAATTATGTTTTGAAAATACCAGAAATGGGAAAGCCTTTTGTGGTTGCATGTGATGCAAATGGTAGTCAGATAGGATGTGTTATTTCACAAGATGGCAGGGTGGTCGCATATGAGTCCAGAAAACTAAGAAAACATGACCTTAACTATCCTACTCATGATTTAGAAATGCTTGCTGTTGTGCATGCACTTAAGCATTGGAGACATCTATTGTTAGGGGTTAAGTTTGAATTGAAAACAGATCATCAAAGTCTAAAATACATCTTCACTCAACCATTGCTTAACAACAGGCGGAAGCGTTGGATTGAATTATTAAGTGAGTATGATTTTGACATTAAGTATCTTGCTGGTAAGGAAAATAAGGTTCCTGATGCATTGAGTCGGAGACCTTTGTGTAATCTTGTTTCCGTAATAAATTCTGATTTTCTCAATCAAATTCAAGAAGATATAAAACATGATCCTTTTTATGCACCTATTTTGAATGCTTTGAATGCGAACAGGGGATCGATGTATGAGGAAAAATTTCATTTGCAGGATGGAAAACTCTATTGTAACAATCGGCTATGCTTATCTTCTGAATCTCCACTAAAAGTTAAAATATTGCATGATTGTCATGATGCACCTTTTTCTGCACATCCAGGTTATTCACGAACATATGTTAAAACAAAGTATTCTTACTTTTGGCCGTGTATGAAGCGGGATATTAGAAAATATGTAAATGAATGTTTGAAGTGCCAACAGGTGAAATCTGAGTTTAAGAGGATGCCACGAATGCTTCAACCTTTGGATGTTCCAAATCAGAAGTGGGAGTCTATTTCTATGGACTTTATCACTAAGCTACCTATGACCAAAAGTAAGAATGATACCATATTTGTTGTAGTCGATCGGCTTACCAAGATGGCACACTTCTTTCCTATGAAAAAGACTGATACTGCTTTGAATGTTGCAAGAATCTTTGTAAAAGAAATATTTCGATTGCATGGAATGCTTAAAAGCATAATTTCTGATAGAGATTCTAGATTTACATCAAACTTCTAGAAAGCGACATTTGAATCCATTGGAACTCAACTTCGTATGAGTACAGCTTTCCATCCACAAACTGCTGGGGAAATCGAGAGGGTTAACAGGGTAGTTGAGGATATGTTGCGTATGTATGTGAATGAAAAGCAGGATAATCGGAGTGAATATTTACCCTTGGTTGAGTTTGCATACAATAGTGCATGGCATGCATCTATAAAAATGACTCCGTTTGAAGCTATGTATGGTTATAATTGTTTGACTCCACCTTCGTTTTTGGGTTTTCCAAATAAAGTAGAAGTATCCAAAGAAATGCTTGATAAGATGGATGAAGAACTTGGAAAAATTAAGAAACATATAAGAGAAGCTCAGAAAAGACAAAAGAATGTCTATGATTTAAAGAGAAGACCACTTGAATTCCAAGTTAATGATATGGTATTTCTTAAAGTTAATCCTCACCGATCTAACTTGTTGCTAAGGAAGGATCATAGACTTTCTCCTCGATATGGAGGCCCTTTTAAAGTTTTGAAAAAGATCGGATCTCTTGCTTATTTGCTGGAATTACCTAAATATCTAAAGGTGCATCATGTATTTCATGTCAGCTTACATAAAAGATATGTGTCTAATGTTGCTCATGTTTTGCAGGACAATTATAAGCTGAAAGATGATGGCTCTTTTGAGCTTCAACCGGAAATAATATTAGATAGGAAGGAAAGATTTCTTAGAAATAGATCTATAGTAGAAATTTTGGTGAAATGGCATTCATACCCAGTAGAAGATTCGAGTTGGGTGAATTTAGATGACTTTCTAACACATTATACTTCTTTCCAACTCTGAGGACAGAGTTCTTAAAGGGGGGAAGAATTGTAATAGGCCTCTTTTCTAGTGAAATAATTCATTTTGAACTTTTTGAATTTGATTGTGGGGATAATGCTTAGAACGAATAATTAGGTCATTTTATGCATGTACGAAAAATTTTGGGTTGACAAGTTTCATATTCTCTCTCTAGACCTTAATTCCATCATGTTTTCCAGTGGGATTTTGAAGGTGAAGAAAGAATTAAGGAAAACTCTGTATGAGGGAAAGGTAGAGCAAGTATAAGAGAATAAAAGTGCCTTTGTGAGATTTTTGTGAATCATGTTCTAAGTACCTCGTTCAGGGTCCTACGTTTAGTTCATTGTAAGAAAATGCCTTGATTTTACTCTCTAGAATTTTAAACCTTGCAGGGCTCAAAAGTGGCATTTGGAGGTGGATTTGGACCTCGGACGTCTCTATCAATATTGTGCAGATCGAAAAATTGAATAAAAGTGTCTCTCACAAGGTTAACCTAATTCCTCATTGTTTTTGAGTTACAGGGCTTTGAAAAGTGCCGTTTTTTCCAACACTTAAAAAAAAAAAAAAAAAAAACGAGGGCTTGTCTAATTCTATTCGAATCCGTGATTCTCATGCTCACGTGTCACCATGTCTAATTATGTATGTTTTCGGATATGTCTTCTTGGTTTTTTTTTGCTATTTTTGACAGGTATGCTAAAAAAAAGGAAGTACACTACGATCGCATGGCTTTTTGCGAAAGTTTTGGAGAAGCTTGACTTTTTCTAAATTTGGTGGATCGCACACTTCTTTGGGGGACACGGCTGCGATCAAACGGAAGAAGATAAGAAGGCCTGCGCGTCAACACGGAGGACACACAGAAATCTGAGAATTACCTTGTGATTGAGAGTGTGATTGAGAGTGAGAGTGAGAGTGAGAGTGTGATTGAGAGTGCGAGTAAGAATGCGATTGTGATATCTCGGGGGTGGTCGGGAGGTAGAGGCTTCGTCAAGAAGCTATTGTCCAAAGCTATTGTAACCATTGATTCACATCTATAATATCAGAATTCTTCCTTCTCTGCGTCATATTTGTTCTACTCTTCCGCATTAGATTTTCTTTTACCTTGTGCAATCTCTGCGTTCTTCTCTCCACTGTTATTTATGAGTAATCGAAAGATTGTGATTAGGGATAGATTGTGATTGAGGAAACGTTACAAGTGGTATCAGAGTAGAATCAATCCACGGGAACGATGGAAGGTTTAACACAAAAGGTTCGTGAACAAGAGGAGCTTATTCAGAAGCTTCTTGGTGAATTGCGCAAGGAACGAGGGGGAAAGCAACCAGAAGGAGCGACAAATTTGTTTGTGGAGCTGAACGATGAAATAGATGAAGGTGCGGGAACATCTAGCGTACCTCGCGAAAAACAAAAACGCAATTCTGAAGATATGGAACCAGGTGAGTTTGCCCTTAACCAAGTCTTCAAGAAGGCAAAGTTAAATGATTTTGATGGCGAGAAGAAGAGTGGCGAAGATCTTGAGGCATGGATTGAAGAACTAGAGGATTTCTTTGCTCTTTGACAATTTAGTGAAGAGTCCAAGGCAAAAGTTGGGATCCTGCATCTGCGTGGGATCGCGAAGCTATGGTGGAAGTCATATATGCAGACTCGAACACGTTCTGGTCCTGTTCTATGGAAGGAATTTAGAGAACAAGCTGAAAAATGCTATTGTTCTCCACACTACCATATGGAGAAGAAGATGGAGTTCTACAATTTCTGACAACACGAAAGTGACAAGCATAGCTTATCTGTTGATGAGTACAAAGAGAAGTTCCTACGTCTTCATAAATATGCATTATAGGTTAGTGGTAATGCTCTAAAGAGTAAATTTATTGAAGGGATTCATGAGGAACTTCACTTTCAAGTCAAGGGATCTGGATGCATTGATTTTCTTGATGCTCTTGCGATGGCTGAGAACTTTGAGAAGATGGAGAAGTTCAATTTGCAGAAGGCAAATAGAAGCAGATTCATTGCATCGGGACATAGGCCACAAAGACCTGTTGCAATGAACATGAACAATTCAAAGAAAACTCCATCTTCTAACGACCAAGGTAAGAACCGTGCTCGGCCGGTGGAAAATCAAAGGAGGCGTCAACCAATTGAGTGGCAACAAGACCCTAATTTTTTTGAGAGGGCAAAAAGACTTGGTCTGTGTTTTCATTGCGGGGAGCAAGGGCATCGGACATATGAGTGCCCGAACAAGGCAGTCTTTCGACCCGCATAATCAAAAGCGATAAACATCATCGAGGAGGGTACAATTATTGAGGAAGCAGATGATGGCGGTAAGTGCGCTAACTCTACTTTACGTTGCATGGTGGTTAGTTCTTTCCCAAAGGCTTCTGTAATCACGATTCCAGGTATGATTTCTGTGCATAAAACCAGATTTTTGATCGATTCAAGTAGTACCCATTGTTTTCTATCTTTCAAATTGGTACGGAATGTAGGGATAGCCCTAAATATGCAGATAACCAGACCTGTAGAGATGGCCAATAGACGATTACACTACACGAAAGGATATGTTGAAAACCTTGAATTTACTCTTTCTAATAGACGCTTTTCTGGAAGCTTCCATGTAATTGAGATGAAACAGAGTGATGTAATCATAGGTATGGATTGGTTAGTTAAAAATTCTGCGACAATTAATTGTGAACAAAGAACGATCACTGTGAAGCTAAATGATGAATCTATTCATATTCTAGGTGATGTCTTTAATCCTAAACCTACTCTTATTTCTGTTATGCAGATAATTAGAGGTATACGTGATGGCTGCAAAACATTTGTAGTGTATGTGAACAATCTGCATCAGGAAGGTAATGACGAAGATATTCTAGATTATGTAGGAAATCTCTTGAAAGAATATGCCGATGTATTTCCAGAAGACTTGCTTGGTATACCCCCACCTAGGCAGATTGACCACGCCATTGACCTATATCCAGGGAGTGAATCATATTCTAGAGCAACCTATAGATTTAACATTGATGAACTAAAGGAGCTTAAGATTCAATTAGATGATCTTTTGAAGAAAGGCTTAATAAAACCGAGTGTCTCACCTTGGGGTGCGCTTGTTTTATTTCAGAAGAAGAAAAACAGCTCTTACAGATTATGCATTGACTATAGGGGGTTGAATAAAAGAACAATTAAGAATAAGTATCCACTCCCTCACATAGATGACTTATTAGGTCAATTAAGTGGAGCGACCGTATTCACAAAGATTGACTTAAGATCTGGATATCACCAAATTAGGATCAAAACAGACGATATTCCTAAGACGGCTTTTCGAACAGGATATGGTCACTATGAGTTTACGGTTCTACCTTTTGGTTTAACAAACGCTCCTGCCACATTTATGTGCTTGATGAATAATATTTTTCACGATTACCTAGATGAGTTCATCTTAGTCTTCCTTGATGGTATATTTGTGTACTCTAAAGATGATTCGGAGCATGCGGTACATCTCAAGAAGACTTTGCAGACTCTTAGAGAACACAAATTATATGGGAAAAAGAGTAAGTGTTTCTTTGCTAAGGATAAACTTGTGTATCTAGGAAGAGTAATATCAAAAGAAGGAATCCTTATAGATGAAGATAAAGTAAAAACAATAGTTGATTGGCCGATTCCTAAGACTGTAAGGGATGTTAGAAGTTTTCTTGGGTTGGCACAATATGAAAGAGCACATATTAAGGATTTCTCTAAGCTAGCTACTCCCCTCACCGAATTAACTAAAAAGAATGTAGGATTTGCATGGAGTGATGCCTGTCAAAAATCATTTGAAACATTGAAACAAAAAGTCGTTGAGAATTGTGTTTTGAAAATACCAGAAATGGGAAAGCCTTTTGTGGTTGCATGTGATGCAAGTGGTAGTCAGATAGGATGTGTTATTTCACAAGATGGCAGGGTGGTCGCATATGAGTCCAGAAAACTAAGAAAACATGAACTTAACTATCCTACTCATGATTTAGAAATGCTTGATGTTGTGCATGCACTTAAGCATTGGAGACATCTATTGTTAGGGGTTAAGTTTGAATTGAAAACAGATCATCAAAGTCTAAAATACATCTTCACTCAACCATTGCTTAACAACAGGCAGAAGCGTTCGATTGAATTATTAAGAGAGTATGATTTTGACATTAAGTATCTTGCAGGTAAGGAAAATAAGGTTGCTGATGCATTGAGTCGGAGACCTTTGTGTAATCTTGTTTCTGTAATAAATTCTGATTTTCTCAGTCAAATTCAAGAAGAGATAAAACAGGATCCTTTTTATGCACCTATTTTGAATGCTTTGAATGCGAACAGGGGATTGATGTATGAGGAAAAATTTCATTTGCAGGATGGAACACTGTATTGTAACAATCGGCTATGCTTATCTTCTAAATCTCTACTAAAAGTTAAAATACTGCATGATTGTCATGATGCACCTTTTTTGCACATTGAAGGGTTCTTAATGCCGCAGGAAAAAATGGTTTTACAAGACTTTATTGGGTTTAAATACCTCGGAATCGGTCCAACTGGATTACTTAGAGCCCACAATTATCTCGCAATGGATTCTTCCTATGTCTATGCACTAGCTCATATGCTTCCCGGCAAACGCACCAAATGAATCGGGCTCTAACGGCCACGGAAAAAGTGATTGTGAAAGCCTGTTCACCTTGCAGTAAAGTAAGCTCTCATCGAGTCTCCAGATTGAATTCATGCAAGAGGCTTAGATACTTGATAAGGTCTTACTCAAAAGTCCTAATCAACTTAGAATGTGACAGCACAGCACTTAAGAGTTTTGGTACGCATTTTCCCATATTTTGATGCATGATCTGTGAAAAAGCTAAGGCCTACATGTTCTCATGAATGGTGTGCTGGAGGCTGGCAAAGTTCCTTAGCGAAGGATCAACATGCAAGATATCATGGTACTGAATCGATGTGCGTTGATTTAAGTGATAAATTAGTTAGCATCCTTAGATCTTCAGTCAGACAAGTCCAATGGCATAAGTAGAATGAAAAATTCCTGACACCATGTTTTTCATCATTGCCCATATTATGACTTGTTTAGAGGATTTCTTCTCAAATTGGACTATGCGATGAATGTTAACATAGTTTGCATAAGAATGTGACATACGATAAGGCCTGATTTCTAAATCACCTAGCAGCCATCAACTGAAGATATGCGTGCAGGAATCATGCTCAGCTTAAAGAAAGTATGATGCTCCTTAAAATTTGTAATGTATAAGTACCAACAAGAAATACAGGGATGCTTTAATGGTACAACAACAACACATAACGATTCAAATAAGCGCAAAAGCAAATGCATGAACCCCAAACAGATTGGAATCCCTGAAACTTAGCTTCATAAGACATCCCATATATTACACAATTGAAGATAAATTCATTTGTATTAGAACTTGTATAGACAATAATAAGACATGATGAAATTTGTTACCTAAAACCCTGGCCGTTAGTATACTTGGAAGATTCTGAAGGAAAATATCACCCTCCAAAATGCCATGTAGGGGAGGAAGATTATAGACCCGCTCTACCATTTCCACTGCAACTCCATGAGATTCTCTGAACATTCCCGCCCTTGAAAGTAGTGCTCTTCCCTTTCCAATATAGCAGTGCATCCGATCTTTCTTCTCCAACTGAATATTTCCATGTTCTGAGAGCAGTACAGTTCCTCTTGTCACACCAACCACCCATTCACCCTTCTCATTTGGATGCTCTAAAGCAACTGAGATTGCAACTATGTCCCCTTGCTCCACGTGTCCACTGCATGCAAGCACTCCAGGTACAAAAACATTGGCTCCTCTTAAAACAGCTTCGGCACACTTCCGGCTCACTACCCCCTCCTTCAAGAGACCACTGCATCCAATATTATGATGTGGCCCATCACCTTGAAAAATGACAGTGTCCCTCAATAAGGGATGTTCAAAACAAATTGGCGCTTTGTCTGAACCATGATTCACAAGAGGAAGTTTCCCACCACAGAATCTCCCATCACTCGAAAGAAGAAAACTATGAGCATTATTAATAGTGTCCAAAAGCTTTATCAGAAATTCCTGGCAAGTTGCCTTCAAGGTGTTCACTCTTACACATGCGTATTTAGAAGGGCATCACATGAAAAAGAAAAATCCGGTCACCAGTGCAGGATACTTGGTGAGAAACCCTTCACTTGAACTTGGTGTGGAATCGCTGCTGCCTCCAGCATCAGCAGCTGCCGCTGAGCACACCGGCGATGTGGAGAGCTTCACGGTGGAAACAGAGGTAAAAAAATGGACTTCTTGTGATGATGGAACTTTCATTAATCGATGACCTTCAAGGAGAAGCATTCCTGCCCGTCGGCTTCATATCGAGCTTGGGAAGAAACATACTTCGGCATGCGCTCCTCCCCACCACGTTCGGAACGCCCTTCTCCCCCTTTTGAAGATGCGCTCGTCAGGCCTGCCACCCCAACGGGCCTGCCCCCCCCACTCCTCTGCGCTCGTCAGAGCCACTCCTGAAAAGAAACGGATCCGCCCCAACTTCCTTCTGGCAAAAAAACGGAAAGGGCCTTGGCCTGGCAAGTTCAGTCACATAAGATTTTTATGTGGGGTGGGAGATTTGGAATGCTCCGGTATGAATTCTTTCACCATCATCAACTCATGAATGCCAAAGACATCTGCGTACAGGCTCTTGCAGTCAAACACTTTCTACATTTTTGTCCACGGGCAAGCCTTTGACTTCCGAATCCACTTTCACTTCCGAATCCATATGCCTCGATATGATCATTGTTTGTGAAGTATCTGCACATCCTTTTTGTGGGGTGATAAAAATTCAGATGAAAATATATTAAGCTCCGGCAACTTTAAGTTGTTGCCATCTCCGTCTACAAAATAATTGACAGTGTAGCATATCTTATATATTCGATCAAGGCAAGCTGCTTTGTAAAGGGCAGAAAGGTTGGCATCGCTCTACTCAACCAGAGCATAAACCACAACTGTCCTACATGGAGTGTACACTAGGAATGAATGTGGCCCAAAGACTGACACCACGAAGCCTTGCCATCAATGGATATACTGCAAAGAGTGGAATGGTGAGGACGGTTCCTACGCGGATTATATTGATTGCTCCAAATCTATTGGCCAATGGAGCAAATGCAAAAAGCTGAAACACGAGAAGTGCAGTTCCCCAATTCTTCCAGATAGGTCTCCGATTCTGTTCAGATTCACTGAGAGCTCTGCTTGTCTTATCTTCACTTATGTTATTTCCATTAATATCTATCTTTCTTGTTCGGTTGGAGATGCACTTGGAGCTATGAATGCTTTCCATTCACATGCGGCAATGTTTGTTCCTTCAAAATTCCAGAACCGTCAACATGAGTATTGTGTTCTTCGTCTAATGGGGTGCTTCACATGCAGCATGGCACAATAACGTGAATCGGAATTGGTTATCGCCAACAGCTCCTCTTGTGTCACCAAGGAGATCCCAGACCTCATGTTCTGCTTCAAAACATCCAATTTCAATGCGACATGGCATGCCGAAAGCTCCTGCAAACTGAAAGCAAAAAATATTTTCCTGCCAAATAGAACCATATTAGTGCATCAAAACCAACCAATTCCGGAGCTAACATACTTCCCTCTTCTTATTGGCGAAGTCATCCTCGACAAGCCGTTCATGCTGAAATAAAATCCAAACAATTATGAACATGTCAATTTCCAATTAGTTCACATACCTTTCATCGAGCCGCCATTTCCACTGAACCTGCACTCATCGAAGCTATTAGTGCTCAAAAATCACTCGTAAATACATTCAAATCAGTCACTTCCAAAACGATCCAAGAACATGCACATATACGCAAGTCCATTTCAGCCATGCATCAATTTGTTCATACATTCCATTATGACAATGATCTCAACCAAAATAACACATGCACACTTTCCATGTTTTAGATATGCAACTACTACTGCGGCAAACAGAAAAGAAAATAACAACAACTGAAATGAACAAATGACAACTGAAATGAACACAGTCGGAGATGCAAAAATACCCAAAATGCATACCCCTTTTTATTGACCTACTATTCGCTATGTACAACCATTTCATGACTAGACGTTCCCGAAGGATCCCCATCGTCGTCCTACAAAAATCATCGAAATTCGAGTACAAGTGAAGACATACATCAGAACCCTAGAGTGTCCCAAACACTAGAAAAACCCTCAGATAGAGCACACAAGTTATAAAGCACTACCGTTGCATTACCTCGCTAGAGCCTCATCCATAAGTACATATACAGTCTCCGTACCTTCAAGAATGTTGATCCAAAGTGAGCTGATCTGTCGCAAGCCAACATATACTAATCACACAAGCAACTAACATTCCCTTCCAGGCGATCATCGCCCTCTCCTCTCTTTCTCTCCCCCTCAGGAGTGGGGAATAACTTCATATGAAAATTTTATTTTAATCACACGTTGGCCTACATTGACACTGGATGCGATTCGTGGACCTGACCACCCGATCAGGTTGATTCCACCCATCTACCAACGCAATGCAGCGCACAACACACAAACACAACATGATCACACATACATAGATCAGCTAGCCCATAACGAAGCTGGATGCGGCTCATGGTCGTGACTACCCAGCCACGATGGCTCCACCTGCCTACCAACCCGTTATGGCGCGTAGCTAAGACACAGACATATACATCCCAAGCCTATGGCGAAACTAGCTGCGGCTCGTGGTCCTAACCACCCGGCGAGGATAAATCCACCCACCTACTAGCCCACCATAGCGCATTGGTACGATCACACAACACATTTTCTTTTTCTTTTCTTTTTTTTTTTCGTTTTCCTTTTCATAGTAAATTAATTCACCCAGGTCCTGAGAATTAGGGAGAGGAAGAAAGGGACTTTACCCACCGTTCCCACACATACATGCAAACATATACACTCTAGCCTTTGACAGATCAACCACTTCTTCACTTCATTCTCTCAACTACAGACACTACATAAGTATTCATCGATTCAACTTTTCACTTGGTAACTACAACCAGTTATGCCTTAGTCCCTCGTATACCTATCCCTAGGTGTCCTAGAATGTGAGTCCCCGAAATGTCTCATGCAGTCTCACATCGTACTCGAATCCCGACAACTTCTCTAAGGCGAGTCAGGCTCAACTTCAGGAGCTCCGTCATCACTTCCTAGCGTTAGCACATCTGCCCAAGCCCATGTGATATCGTTTTCCTCGTTAGACATTTCCCTCGAAGGATCAAAATAGTAGTATCGATCTCCCGCCCATCCTACATGTCGAGCTAGGTATTCCTCAAAACACTCAATATAAAATGCAACACCCAAATCCTGGTTTATAAAGCATACCAGCCAATGCGCTTCCTCAACATCGTATTCCGTCTCAAAGTCGTCGACATCTATGTCCATGCGAGCGAACGTTTGGTCCGAGAAATATATCCTTAGCTCGTACAAGTAGAGTTGTGTAATTTGGTCTGCCATTTTGTTACTTAGGCTCTAACAGTCTCTGCATAACACAAAAAATATTAGAAGTCCAAATGCTTGAGCTAGCAAGGAAGATTATTTTTGACACACAAATCATAGCTTACATATGCGCATATATATATAATACTATACATGTATGTACAAGGAGTCTACTTCGTCACTTCGTTTGGATCCTGTCTGGCTCTTCCAACCTAACATCACTTGAAGTATGGTTTAACTCGTAGCGCGTTAACCTTCACGGGAGCATATTCTTCTCCTAAATCCTGAATTTGCATGGAACCATTGGAATTGAGTTCCACCACCTTAAACGGTCCCGCCCATCTTGTCTGTAGCTTCCCGGGGAATTTATAATACTTGCTATCATAGACTAGTACCAAATCCCCTTCTTGAATCACATAGGTTTTGAGATTTTTGTCATGTCTTTCCTTACGTCTCTTCTGAATAGCTTCCAAGCTTTGTTGTGCGATGAGCCTCTTTTCTTCCAACTTCACCAGTTGTATGTACCTCTCCTTTAATGACTCTTCCTCGCCCAATCTGGTTTCAATGGCCACTCTTAATGTCGGCACTTCTTTTTCGATAGGGAAAATGGCTTCCTCGCCATATACTAGAGAGAACGGAGTGCTCTTTGTCGTCACTCGGTAGGATGTTCGATATGCCCATAAAGCTTCCAAAAGTCTCTCATCCCAGTCTCTCCTATGCACAGCTACTGTTTTTGTCAGAATCTGTTCAAGGATTTTGTTGGTGACCTCCACTTGTCCATTCGCCCTCGGATAATATGGAGTGCTCTTTCTATGTTTGATCTTATAGAGTTCCATCAATTCTTCGATCAATTCATTGACAAAATGTGTCCCTCTATCACTCACTATTTCCAATGGGCATCCAAATCGAGTGATAATTTGCTCATACAGAAATTTCGCTACATCAACAGCTCGGTCAGTCTTCAGAGCTTTGGCTTCCACCCACTTGGTAACATAATCAGTACAGACCAAGATATATCTATTGGATCTTCGTCGTGAGGGAGGATCAATAGGCCCCACAAAATCAATTCCCCATTTCTCAAACGGCTTAAGAGCCAACACCGGCGTAAGAGGAGAAGCATGTGATAATGTGGGTTTGCCCATTCGTTGGCATTTGTCACACTTCTTACAATATATATGAGAGTCCTTGAACAATGTTGGCCACCAATACCCTGCTAATAAAATCTTTCTTGTTGTCAGTTCACCAGCAAAATGTCCACCGCAAGGTTCGTCATGCAAAGCCCTCAACACTAGATTTGCCTCTTCTTCCTCGAGACACCTCCGATAAATGCTCTCATGAACAAAATATCGATAGAGTTGCCCCCCAATGATGCTATGATGCTTCGCCAATGCTAACAGCTTTTGCTTCTCCCTCTTGCTTGCTCCTGGCGGGTATTTAGTAGTGCACAAGAAGTTCACCAAATTGGCATACCAAGGTACTTTAGCTTCAACCTGGAATAGATGTCCATCAGGAGCATCGTCGGGCACACCAGAAATTGGCTCCTCATTAACAATTCGAGATAAATGGTCGGCCAATATATGTGCTTTGCCTGGTCTGGTTACCACTGTGAACTGGAATTCTTGGAGAAGTAGCATCCACCTCATCAGTCGTCCTGATAACTCTGGTTTATTAATGATATACTTAAGGGCTTCGTGATCCACATAAAAAGTGAAATGCTTTCCCATCAAGTAATGCCGATACTTGTTCACCGCAAAGATCATCGAGAGACATTCCTTCTCTGTAGTCGTGTAATTCCTCTCAGTGCTATTCAAATTGCGACTTGCATAGTAAATAGGATGATCCAACTTTTTCTCGTCGGCTTGGCATAGTACTGCTCCAACTGCAGTATGAGAAGCGTCGGTATGTACATGAAATTCCTTCGTCCAATCAGGTGCTACCAAAATCGGTGCATTTATTAACCTCTCTTTGATCGAGTCAAATGCAACTTGACATTCTCCCGTCCACTGGTATTGTTGGTCCTTCCTCAAAAGAGTCGTCAGTGGTGCCGCTATAGATGCAAAATTTAATATAAAACGTCGATAATAATTTGCATGGCCCAAAAATCCTCTGAGTTGTCGCAAGTTTTGCGGAGGTGGAAGTTGTCCAATCTTTTCCACTTTATCTTCGTCAACCGCAATCCCTTTTTCGGAAATAACATGTCCCAAAAGCAATCCTCTTCGTACTCCAAATGTACACTTTTCAGGATTCAATGCGATGCCTTTTTCAATGCTTCTTCTTAAAATTGCTTCGATCCTCTCCATCATGTTCTCATCGTCGCCTCTGATTGCAAAGTCATCAAGAAATATCTCCATCCAATCCTGCAGGTAGTCTTGATATGCAGCTATCATTGCTCTTTGGAATGTGGCCGGTGCATTGCATAATCCAAATGGCATCACCCGATATGCATACGTACCCCATTCTGTCGTGAAAGTAGTTTTGGATTGGTCCTCTTCATGAATTTGGATCTGATTGTACCCACTGAAACCATCCAAAAAGGAGTACAATTTATGGCCAGCCACTCTGTCCAAGATTTGATCAGTGAATGGCAAGGGGAAATGATCCTTCTTCGTGCGCTCGTTCAACTTCCGATAATCTATGCAAATACGGATTTTCTTATTTTTCTTCGGCACAACTACAATTGGTGATACCCATTCGCTAGATGCAATGGGGTATATGAATCCTGCCTCCAATAATTTGGTCAATTCCAGCTTGATCAATTCCGAATAGACTGGATTCGTTCGCCTGAGTCGTTGACATATCGGTCGTGTGCCTTCTTCCAAGTCTATATAATGTTGACAGATTTGGGGATCAATTCCTCTCAGATCACTGTATGACCATGCAAAGGCCTCGCTAAAATTTTTGAGTGTTGTTTTAATGCAGTCTCGTACTCCATCTGGTAGATCTGACCCTACACTCAAGAACTTTTCTGGAAAGACTTCCCATTTTTCCAACTGAGCTTCTCGCGAATAATCTTTATTTCTCGATGATACTGTGATTGGAATGTGTTCTCCAATCAAGCGTGCATGGTCGGCCAGTAAATCATTGTCTTGTTCTCTTTCAATTGAACCTAGTTTCTTCAATTCAGCTTTTGCAATAGCTTCCGACACTTTAATCTTACTCTTCGCTTCTTTTTCCGATTCTCGACTTCTCTTTAGAATCTCTGCTTCTAGCATTCTAATTCTTTCTCGCAACTGTTGTACCTCCATCGCCGCAGCTAGTTCTAGTTCCAATTCTTCTCTCGAAGTGCCCTTCTCCAGAGATTGAGTAACTTTGTTTTTACTTGAGTCTATACTCAACATGTAACAATCAAATTCACTTGTATGCGTCAACCATCCTAGCAACTCCTGATCCGAATCGTCGTTATAGAGCAATGGATTTTGATACTCTCCCATCTTCGTGTCTTGATTCTTAAAGAGCTGCAAGTTGAACCCGTCTTGAAGCAGATTCTTGCAGGTGTCCGTGTTCAAAGAAAATCTAGCTCGTGCACTTTCGTGCCTTGCTTTCTCCTTCTCTTTCTTTTCCATCTCATCTACTATTATTGTCTTTTTCTTGTTGCTCGAGGGTGGGGATACTTGTATTTGAATCCGATCAGACTTTGGCCCTATCGAAATAAAACCTGTGCGCCAGTCATGCACACATTCGGCTTGCACCAACCATGGCCGTCCAAGTAGGATCGAGAAGGTAGCCTCCGAGGTCCTTGGTCTTACTATCAGATAATCAACTTTAAACTCTAAACCGCCCACAATTGTACTTACATTCTTCAAAAGGCCCGCAGGCTTCACTTGTGTTTGATCCGCCATTCTCAAAGACATCGGCGTTTCTTCCATGTGGTTGAGGCCCAAAGCTTTCATCATGAACTCTGTCATAAGGTTGACTGCGGCTCCACTATCTAACTGAGCACCAGGGACTGCATATCCTTTAATCTCGACCGTCACAGCTGGAGCGTTCGAATCAATTTGCGTCGTAATACTTTGAATGATCCCTTGGACATCCTTGTCTTGTCTCTTTTTATCTCGAGCTTTCCTCGGTTTCTTAATATATTCGTTATAGAATTGTTTCCTATAAATAGGCGAACATTTTAGCAATGTGCCAATGTCCAGTGTGACTTCAGTGTCAGCGAGCAACTTTACAATATCCACTTCTTCCGAACTTTGTCTTTCCTTTCTAATTTTAGGAGCTTTCAATCTTTCAGGGAATGGTGCTATGCCCGGCACAAACTCCTTGGTTACTGGTGGAAGAATCTCAACCTCTTCCCCATCCTCAAACTCTTGCTGCTCAACAAATCCTCTAACTTGGTTTTCTACCTCTTCGTGTTCCGCTATCCTCTCTTGACTCCCTTCTTCACCTTCGTCTCCTGGATTCTTCTTCGAGTACTCTTGAGTCCTTGTGGCTACTGCCACAGTTGGATCTTTGTGTGGGTTCTTGGCCTCGTAAGCATCCACAAAGTGCATTGACGAGCTAGAGCCTTCTTGAGGGTTCGGTGTCTTGAACACTACTCCGATCGTAGGAACGTGCTCTTGAGCTCTTGATGTGATATGCATCTGAGTATCAACATAGTTCGAGGATCCTACTGGTCCTTTTTCCTTGCCGGCGGCAGCTCTTCATTTTGGACAATCCTCATCAAAGTGGCCTTCTCCACTACAGTACCTACATAGCGGGGTATAATCAATTGGCTTCTTTTCGTTTGGACATCTAGATTGAGTATGGCCAAAGCCATGGCATCTCCAGCACTGGATTGGACCATCTCTTCTTTGATCACGCGCGGCTCCTCTTGGATAGTCTCCTCCCTGACCCTGAGTACCATATCCATAAGTCGGTCTGTTTTCCCAACGAGATGTCGGTGGTACACTTTGAGCGGGCAATCCCGTGTAAGGTCTTTCTCTTGTATCTCCTGATTTCATGGTCCTCTCTTCATAGGCTCTCTTGTTGTAACATCGGTCCTCTGTGTGATTTGTTCTTCCACAAAAAGTACAACGCATCCTAGGTGGCGATCTATCTGTGAATACTCTCGAGACTGTGGGGCATTCTGAAGCCAAATGGCCGTAACCATGACACTTTCCACACCATGTATTTGATCGAAACACTTGATTCGGGTTTGTTGTGACCTCTGGTTTTACTGTGTACGTCTCTTGAGTTATCGTGGCAGCTTTAATAGCTTGCGTGACCAATTCCAATATTCTTTCTTCGGTTAGCGCAGGCTTTACCTCGCCTGGCGTGCTAGTGGCAGCTACAAAAGCTGGGGTCGTCAATGCAGGACTTCCTTGGCCAGGATCTTTCATCGGTAGGTTTCCTGGGCCTCCCATAGGCTCATATAAGAGTTCCATCTTCCTTTGTTGGCATAATTATACTTCCTCCCAAAGCCTTGCTTGTTCCTTAGCATCCATTAAGGTCGCCGGTCTTGTCAGGCTGATATGCTGCTGTGCCGTAGGATCTCGCAATCCTGAAATGAATCTACGTTTCAATGTCTCATCGTTCGGGGCATTCACGCCCATCTTTCTCACTAACGTTTCCATTCTCTGAATATAGTTATCGATGCTCTCATTGACTCCTTGTCGCAAATAATCCATTTGTTGGGCCAATCTATCTTGGAAGCCTTGTCGTCGAAACTTTGCCAAGAAGGCTTCCTTGAGCATCTGATAAGTTCCACGCTCTTGTGGTGTCAGATTTCCATACCAATTGGCTGCCTCATCACGGAGAATAGCCGGAAAAATTCTCAACCTTTGATCCTTGTCAACTACGTCATTGGCCTCACAAGTAACCTCAAACAAATGGATAAAACTATCCGGGTCTTCGTCCCAAGTACCCGAAAACTTGGTGAAGTCCCCCAAGTGAACTGAAATCCGCTGAGCCATTTCGAACAGAGGTGTGATATCAATATCACTTCGATCCCAAAAATTTAGCACACGTGGCTTCAGGATCCCTCCTTCAAATTGTCGTACTTGATTCGCGACCCTCCTACGGGAGTACACGTTTTTGACTGATTTCTTCAAGGCAATCGAAGTCCACTCACCTGGCGGTTCCCACTTTCTCCTTTCTCTTTCAAGGGCCCTTCTCTGAGCGCGTTCCTCTCTTTGCGTTTGTGTTGCTCCTGAGGATGAGCTCCCCTCGCTCATGTACTAGATCGTGGGGTCCGCAAGCTCGGCCAACCTGTGGCGCTAGGCGAACCTATGGCACTCTCTTATAGAGACGTACCAAGCTATATTCCCGGCAGACGCACCAAATGAAGGGTTCTTAATGCCACAGGAAAAAATGGTTTTACAAGACTTTATTGGGTTTAAATACCTCGGAATCGGTCCAACTGGATTACTTAGAGCCCACAATTATCTCGCAATGGATTCTTCCTATGTCTATGCACTAGCTCATATGCTTCCCGGCAAACGCACCAAATGAATCGGGCTCTAACGGCCACGGAAAAAGTGATTGTGAAAGCCTGTTCACCTTGCAGTAAAGTAAGCTCTCATCGAGTCTCCAGATTGAATTCATGCAAGAGGCTTAGATACTTGATAAGGTCTTACTCAAAAGTCCTAATCAACTTAGAATGTGACAGCACAGCACTTAAGAGTTTTGGTACGCATTTTCCCATATTTTGATGCATGATCTGTGAAAAAGCTAAGGCCTACATGTTCTCATGAATGGTGTGCTGGAGGCTGGCAAAGTTCCTTAGCGAAGGATCAACATGCAAGATATCATGGTACTGAATCGATGTGCGTTGATTTAAGTGATAAATTAGTTAGCATCCTTAGATCTTCAGTCAGACAAGTCCAATGGCATAAGTAGAATGAAAAATTCCTGACACCATGTTTTTCATCATTGCCCATATTATGACTTGTTTAGAGGATTTCTTCTCAAATTGGACTATGCGATGAATGTTAACATAATTTGCATAAGAATGTGACATACGATAAGGCCTGATTTCTAAATCACCTAGCAGCCATCAACTGAAGATATGCGTGCAGGAATCATGCTCAGCTTAAAGAAAGTATGATGCTCCTTAAAATTTGTAATGTATAAGTACCAACAAGAAATACAGGGATGCTTTAATGGTACAACAACAACACATAACGATTCAAATAAGCGCAAAAGCAAATGCATGAACCCCAAACAGATTGGAATCCCTGAAGCTTAGCTTCATAAGACATCCCATATATTACACAATTGAAGATAAATTCATTTGTATTAGAACTTGTATAGACAATAATAAGACATGATGAAATTTGTTACCTAAAACCCTGGCCGTTAGTATACTTGGAAGATTCTGAAGGAAAATATCACCCTCCAAAATGCCATGTAGGGGAGGAAGATTATAGACCCGCTCTACCATTTCCACTGCAACTCCATGAGATTCTCTGAACATTCCCGCCCTTGAAAGTAGTGCTCTTCCCTTTCCAATATAGCAGTGCATCCGATCTTTCTTCTCCAACTGAATATTTCCATGTTCTGAGAGCAGTACAGTTCCTCTTGTCACACCAACCACCCATTCACCCTTCTCATTTGGATGCTCTAAAGCAACTGAGATTGCAACTATGTCCCCTTGCTCCACGTGTCCACTGCATGCAAGCACTCCAGGTACAAAAACATTGGCTCCTCTTAAAACAGCTTCGGCACACTTCCGGCTCACTACCCCCTCCTTCAAGAGACCACTGCATCCAATATTATGATGTGGCCCATCACCTTGAAAAATGACAGTGTCCCTCAATAAGGGATGTTCAAAACAAATTGGCGCTTTGTCTGAACCATGATTCACAAGAGGAAGTTTCCCACCACAGAATCTCCCATCACTCGAAAGAAGAAAACTATGAGCATTATTAATAGTGTCCAAAAGCTTTATCAGAAATTCCTGGCAAGTTGCCTTCAAGGTGTTCACTCTTACACATGCGTATTTAGAAGGGCATCACATGAAAAAGAAAAATCCGGTCACCAGTGCAGGATACTTGGTGAGAAACCCTTCACTTGAACTTGGTGTGGAATCGCTGCTGCCTCCAGCATCAGCAGCTGCCGCTGAGCACACCGGCGATGTGGAGAGCTTCACGGTGGAAACAGAGGTAAAAAAATGGACTTCTTGTGATGATGGAACTTTCATTAATCGATGACCTTCAAGGAGAAGCATTCCTGCCCGTCGGCTTCATATCGAGCTTGGGAAGAAACATACTTCGGCATGCGCTCCTCCCCACCACGTTCGGAACGCCCTTCTCCCCCTTTTGAAGATGCGCTCGTCAGGCCTGCCACCCCAACGGGCCTGCCCCCCCACTCCTCTGCGCTCGTCAGAGCCACTCCTGAAAAGAAACGGATCCGCCCCAACTTCCTTCTGGCAAAAAAAACGGAAAGGGGCTTGGCCTGGCAAGTTCAGTCACATAAGATTTTTATGTGGGGTGGGAGATTTGGAATGCTCCGGTATGAATTCTTTCACCATCATCAACTCATGAATGCCAAAGACATCTGCGTACAGGCTCTTGTAGTCAAACACTTTCTACATTTTTGTCCACGCGCAAGCCTTTGACTTCCGAATCCATATGCCTCGATATGATCGTTGTATGTGAAGTATCTGCACATCCTTTTTGTGGGGTGATAAAAAGCCAGATGAAAATATATTAAGCTCCGGCAACTTTAAGTTGTTGCCATCTCCGTCTACAAAATAATTGACACTGTAGCATATCTTATATATTCGATCAAGGCAAGCTGCTTTGTAAAGGGCAGAAAGGTTGGCATCGCTCTACTCAACCAGAGCATAAACCACAACTGTCCTACATGGAGTGTACACTAGGAATGAATGTGGCCCAAAGACTGACACCACGAAGCCTTGCCATCAATGGATATACTGCAAAGAGTGGAATGGTGAGGACGGTTCCTACGCGGATTATATTGATTGCTCCAAATCTATTGGCCAATGGAGCAAATGCAAAAAGCTGAAACACGAGAAGTGCAGTTCCCCAATTCTTCCAGATAGGTCTCCGATTCTGTTCAGATTCACTGAGAGCTCTGCTTGTCTTATCTTCACTTATGTTATTTCCATTAATATCTATCTTTCTTGTTCGGTTGGAGATGCACTTGGAGCTATGAATGCTTTCCATTCCCATGCGGCAATGTTTGTTCCTTCAAAATTCTAGAACCGTCAACATGAGTATTGTGTTCTTCGTCTAATGGGGTGCTTCACATGCAGCATGGCACAATAACGTGAATCGGAATTGGTTATCGCCAACAGCTCCTCTTGTGTCACCAAGGAGATCCCAGACCTCATGTTCTGCTTCAAAACATCCAATTTCAATGCGACATGGCATGCCAAAAGCTCCTGCAAACTGAAAGCAAAAAATATTTTCCTGCCAAATAGAACCATATTAGTGCATCAAAACCAACCAATTCCGGAGCTAACACACATCCAGGTTATTCACGGACATATGTTAAAACAAAGTATTCTTACTTTTGGCCGTGTATGAAGCGGGATATTAGAAAATATGTAAATGAATGTTTGAAGTGCCAACAGGTGAAATGTGAGTTTAAGAGGATGCCAGGAATGCTTCAACCTTTGGATGTTCCAAATTAGAAGTGGGAGTCTATTTCTATGGACTTTACCACTAAGCTACCTATGACCAGAAGTAAGCATGATACCATATTTGTTGTAGTCGATCGGCTTACCAAGATGGCACACTTCTTTCCTATGAAAAAGACTGATACTGCTTTGAATGTTGCAAGAATCTTTGTAAACGAAATATTTCGATTGCATGGAATGCCTAAAAGCATAATTTCTGATAGAGATTCTAGATTTACGTCAAACTTCTGGAAAGCGACATTTCAATCCATTGGAACTCAACTTCGTATGAGTACAGCTTTCCATCCACAAACTGATGGGGAAACCGGGAGGGTTAACAGGGTAGTTAAGGATATGTTGCATATGTATGTGAATGAAAAGCAGGATAATTGGAGTGAATATTTACCCTTGGTTGAGTTTGCATACAATAGTGCATGGCATGCATCTATAGAAATGACTCCGTTTGAAGCTATGTATGGTTATAATTGTTTGACTCCACCTTCGTTTTTGGGTTTTCCATTAAAGTAGAAGTATCCAAAGAAATGCTTGATAAGATGGATGAAGAACTTGGAAAAATTAAGAAACATATAAGAGAAGCTCAGAAAAGACAAAAGAAGTTCTATGATTTAAAAAGAAGACCACTTGAATTCCAAGTTAATGATATGGTATTTCTTAAAGTTAATCCTCACCGATCTAACTTGTTGCTAGGGAAGGATCATAGACTTTCTCCTCGATATGCAGGCCCTTTTAGAGTTTTGAAAAAGATCGGATCTCTTGCTTATTTGCTGGAATTACCTAAATATCTAAATGTGCATCATGTATTTCATGTCAGCTTACTTAAAAGATATGTGTCTAATGTTGCTCATGTTTTGCAGGACAATTATAAGCTGAAAGATGATGGCTCTTTTGAGCTTCAACCGGAAATGATATTAGATAGGAAGGAAAGATTTCTTAGAAATAGATCTATAGTAGAAATTTTGGTGAAACGGCATTCATACCCAGTAGAAGATTCGAGTTGGGTGAATTCAGATGACTTTCTAACACATTATCCTTCTTTCCAACTTCGAGGAGAGAGTTATTAAAGGGGGGAAGAATTGTAATAGGCCTCTTTTCTAGTGAAATAATTCATTTTGAACTTTCTGAATTTCATTGTGGGGATAATGCTTAGAACGAATAATTAGGTCATTTTATGCATGTAGGAAAAATGTTGGGTTGATAAGTTTCATATTCTCTCTCTAGACCTTAATTGCATCATGTTTTCCAGTGGGATTTTGAAGGTGAAGATGAAAGAATTAAGGAAAACTCTATATGAGGGAAAGGTAGAGCAAGTATAAGAGAATAAAAGTGCCTGTGTGAGATTTTTGTGAATCATGTTCTAAGTACCTCGTTCAGGGTCCTAGGTTTAGTTCATTGTAAGAAAATGCCTTGATTTTACTCTCTCTCTAGAATTTTAAACCTTGCAGCGCTCAAAAGTGGCATTTGGAGGTGGATTTGGACCTCGGACGTCTCTATCAGTATTGTGCAGATTGAAAAATTGAATAAAAGTGTTCCTCACAAGCTTAACCTAATTCCTCATTGTTTTTGAGTTACAAGGCTTTGAAAAGTGCCATTTTTTCCAACACTTAAAAAAAAAAACGAGGGCTTGTCTAATTCTATTCGAATCCGTGATTCTCATGCTCACGTGTCACCATGTCTAATTATGTATGTTTTCGGATATGTCTTCTTGGTTTTTTTCTGCTATTTTTGACAGGTATGCTAAAACAAAGAAAGTACACTACGATCCCATGGCTTTTTGCAAAAGTTTTGGAGAAGCTAGACTTTTTCTAAAATTGGTGGATCGCACACTTCTTTGGGGGGCACGGCTGCGATCAAACTGAAAAAGATAAGAAGGCCTGCGCATCAACACGGAGGACACACAGAAATCTGAGAATTACCTTGTGATTGAGAGTGTGATTGAGAGTGAGAGTGAGAGTGAGAGTGAGAGTAAGAGTGAGAAAGAGAGTGTGATTGAGAGTGCGAGTGAGAATGCGATTGTGATAGCTCGGGGGTGGTCGAGAGGTAGAGGCTTCGTCAAGAAGCTATTGTCCAAAGCTATTGTAACCATTGATTCACATCTATAATATCAGAATTCTTCCTTCTCTGCGTCATATTTGTTCTACTCTTCCGCATCAGATTTTCTTTTATCTTGTGCAATCTCTGCGTTCTTCTCTCCACTGTTATTTCTGAGTAATCGAAAGATTGTGATTGGGGATAGATTGTGATTGAGGAAACGTTACAAGTGGTATCAGAGCAGAATCAATCCGCGGGAATGATGGAAGGTCTAACACAAAAGGTTCGTGAACAAGAGGAGCTGATTCAGAAGCTTCTTCGTGAATTGCGCAAAGAACGAGGGGGAAAGCAACCAGAAGGAGCAACAAATTTGTTTGTGGAGCTGAACAATGAAAATAGATGAAGGTGCGGGAACATCTAGCGTACCTCGCGAAAAACAAAAACGCAATTCTGAAGATATGGAACCAGGTGAGTTTGCCCTTAACCAAGTCTTCAAGAAGGCAAAGTTAAATGATTTTGATGGCGAGAAGAAGAGTGGCGAAGATCTTGAGGCATGGATTGAAGAACTAGAGGATTTCTTTGATCTTCGAGAATTTAGTGAAGAGTCCAAGGCAAAAGTTGGGATCCTGCATCTGCGTGGGATCGCGAAGCTATGGTGGAAGTCATATATGCAGACTCGAACGCGTTCTGGTCCTGTTCTATCGAAGGAATTTAGAGAACAAGCTGAAAAACGCTATTGTTCTCCACACTACCATACGGAGAAGAAGATGGAGTTCTACAATTTCCGACAACACGAAAGTGACAAGCATAGCTTATCTGTTGATGAGTACAAAGAGAAGTTCCTACGGCTTCATAAATATGCATTAGAGGTTAGTGGTAATGCTCTAAAGAGTAAATTTATTGAAGGGCTTCGTGAGGAACTTCGCTATCAAGTCAAGGGATCTGGATGCATTGATATTCTTGATGCTGTTGTGATGGCTGAGAACTTTGAGAAGATGGAGAAGTTCAATTTGCAGAAGGAAAATAGAAGCAAATTCATTGCAATGGGATATAGGCCACAAAGACCTGTTGCAATGAACATGAACAATTCAAAGAAAACTCCATCTTCTAACGACCAAGGTAAGAACCCTGCTCGGCCGGTGGAAAATCAAAGGAGGCGTCAACCAATTGAGTTGCAACAACACCCTAATTTTATTGAGAGGGCAAAAAGACTTGGCCTGTGTTTTCGTTGCGGGGAGCAAGGGCATCGGACATATGAGTGCCCGAACAACGCAGTCTTTTGGCCCGCACAATCAAAAGCGATAAACATCATCGAGGAGGGTACAATTATTGAGGAAGCAAATGATGGCGGTAAGTGCGCTAACTCTACTTTAGGTTGCATGGTGGTTAGTTCTTTCCCAAAGGCTTCTGTAATCACGATTCGGGGTATGATTTCTGTGCATAAAACCAGATTTTTTATCGATTCAGGTAGTACCCATTGTTTTCTATCTTTCAAATTGGTACTAAATCTAGGGATAGCCCTAAATATGCAGATAACCAGACCTGTAGAGATGGCCAATGGACGATTACACTACACGAAAGGATATGTTGAAAACCTTGAATTTACTCTTTCTAATAAACGCTTTTCTGGAAGCTTCCATGTAATTTAGATGAAACAGAGTGATGTAATCATAGGTATGGATTGGTTAGTTAAAAATCGTGCGACAATTAATTGTGAACAAAGAACGATCATTGTGAAGCTAAATGATGAATCTATTCATATTCTAGGTGATGTCTTTAATCCTAAGCCTACTCTTATTTCTACTATGCAGATAATTAGAGGTATATGTGATGGCTGCAAAACATTTGTAGTGTATGTGAACAATCTGCATCAGGAAGGTAATGACGAAGATATTCCAGATTATGTAGGAAATCTCTTGAAAGAATATGCCGATGTATTTCTAGAAGACTTGCCTGGTATACCCCCACCTATGCAGATTGACCACGCCATTGACCTATATCTAGGGAGTGAACCATATTCTAGAGCACCCTATAGATTTAACATTGATGAACTAAAGGAGCTTAAGTCAATTAGATGATCTTTTGAAGAAAGGCTTGATAAAACTGAGTGTCTCACCTTGGGGTGCGCCTGTTTTATTTCTGAAGAAGAAAGACGGCTCTTACAGATTATGCATTGACTATAGGGGGTTGAATAAAAGAACAATTAAGAATAAGTATCCACTCCCTCACATAGATGACTTATTAGGTCAATTAAGTGGAGCGACCGTATTCACAAAGATTGACTTAAGATCTGGATATCACCAAATTAGGATCAAAACAGAGGATATTCCTAAGACGGCTTTTCGAACACGATATGGTCACCATGAGTTTACGGTTCTACCTTTTGGTTTAACAAACGCTCCTGCCACATTTATGTGCTTGATGAATAATATTTTTCACGATTACCTAGATGAGTTAATCTTAGTCTTCCTTGATGATATATTTGTGTACTCTAAAGATGATTCGGAGCATGCGGTACATCTCAAGAAGACTTTGCAGACTCTTAGAGAACACAAATTGTATGGGAAAAAGAGTAAGTGTTTCTTTGCTAAGGATAAACTTGTGTATCTAGGAAGAGTAATATCAAAAGAAGGAATCCTTATAGATGAAGATAAAGTAAAAATAATAGTTGATTGGCCGATTCCTAAGACTGTAAGGGATGTTAGAAGTTTTCTTGGGTTGGCACAATATGAAAAAGCACATATTAAGGATTTCTCTAAGATAGCTACTCCCCTCACCGAATTAACTAAAAAGAATGTAGGATTTGCGTGGAGTGATGCCTGTCAAAAATCAATTGAAACATTGAAACAAAAAGTCGTTGAGAATTATGTTTTGAAAATACCAGAAATGGGAAAGCCTTTTGTGGTTGCATGTGATGCAAGTGGTAGTCAGATAGGATGTGTTATTTCACAAGATGGCAGGGTGGTCGCATATGAGTCCAGAAAACTAAGAAAACATGACCTTAACTATCCTACTCATGATTTAGAAATGCTTGTTGTTGTGCATGCACTTAAGCATTGGAGACATCTATTGTTAGGGGTTAAGTTTGAATTGAAAACAGATCATCAAAGTTTAAAATACATCTTCACTCAACCATTGCTTAACAACAGGCGGAAGCGTTGGATTGAATTATTAAGTGAGTATGATTTTGACATTAAGTATCTTGCTGGTAAGGAAAATAAGGTTGCTGATGCATTGAGTCGGAGACCTTTGTGTAATCTTGTTTCCGTAATAAATTCTGATTTTCTCAGTCAAATTCAAGAAGATATAAAACATGATCCTTTTTATGCACCTATTTTGAATGCTTTGAATGCGAACAGGGGATCGATGTATGAGGAAAAATTTCATTTGCAGGATGGAAAACTCTATTGTAATAATCGGCTACGCTTATCT
Organism: Ceratopteris richardii; assembly: GCA_020310875.1. Lineage (NCBI taxonomy): Eukaryota > Viridiplantae > Streptophyta > Polypodiopsida > Polypodiales > Pteridaceae > Ceratopteris > Ceratopteris richardii. The sequence goes on from CM035409.1 coordinate 190,937,221, forward strand.
TCTGAATCTCCACTAAAAGTTAAAATATTGCATGATTGTCATGATGCACCTTTTTCTGCACATCCAGGTTATTCACGAACATATGTTAAAACAAAGTATTCTTACTTTTGGCCGTGTATGAAGCGGGATATTAGAAAATATGTAAATGAATGTTTGAAGTGCCAACAGGTGAAATCTGAGTTTAAGACGATGCCACGAATGCTTCAACCTTTGGATGTTCCAAATCAGAAGTGGGGGTCTATTTCTATGGACTTTATCACTAAGCTACCTATGACCAAAAGTAAGAATGATACCATATTTGTTGTAGTCGATCGGCTTACCAAGATGGCACACTTCTTTCCTATGAAAAAGACTGATACTGCTTTGAATGTTGCAAGAATCTTTGTAAAAGAAATATTTCGATTGCATGGAATGCCTAAAAGCATAATTTCTGATAGAGATTCTAGATTTACATCAAACTTCTAGAAAGCGACATTTGAATCCATTGGAACTCAACTTCGTATGAGTACAGCTTTCCATCCACAAACTGCTGGGGAAACCGAGAGGGTTAACAGGGTAGTTGAGGATATGTTGCGTATGTATGTGAATGAAAAGCAGGATAATCGGAGTGAATATTTACCCTTGGTTGAGTTTGCATACAATAGTGCATGCCATGCATCTATAAAAATGACTCTGTTTGAAGCTATGTATGGTTATAATTGTTTGACTCCACCTTCGTTTTTGGGTTTTCCAAATAAAGTAGAAGTATCCAAAGAAATGCTTGATAAGATGGATGAAGAACTTGGAAAAATTAAGAAACATATAAGAGAAGCTCAGAAAAGACAAAAGAATGTCTATGATTTAAAGAGAAGACCACTTGAATTCCAAGTTAATGATATGGTATTTCTTAAAGTTAATCCTCACCGATCTAACTTGTTGCTAAGGAAGGATCATAGACTTTCTCCTCGATATGGAGGCCCTTTTAAAGTTTTGAAAAAGATCGGATCTCTTGCTTATTTGCTGGAATTACCTAAATATCTAAAGGTGCATCATGTATTTCATGTCAGCTTACATAAAAGATATGTGTCTAATGTTGCTCATGTTTTGCAGGACAATTATAAGCTGAAAGATGATGGCTCTTTTGAGCTTCAACCGGAAATAATATTAGATAGGAAGGAAAGATTTCTTAGAAATAGATCTATAGTAGAAATTTTGGTGAAATGGCATTCATACCCAGTAGAAGATTCGAGTTGGGTGAATTTAGATGACTTTCTAACACATTATACTTCTTTCCAACTCTGAGGACAGAGTTCTTAAAGGGGGGAAGAATTGTAATAGGCCTCTTTTCTAGTGAAATAATTCATTTTGAACTTTTTGAATTTGATTGTGGGGATAATGCTTAGAACGAATAATTAGGTCATTTTATGCATGTACGAAAAATTTTGGGTTGACAAGTTTCATATTCTCTCTCTAGACCTTAATTCCATCATGTTTTCCAGTGGGATTTTGAAGGTGAAGATGAAAGAATTAAGGAAAACTCTGTATGAGGGAAAGGTAGAGCAAGTATAAGAGAATAAAAGTGCCTTTGTGAGATTTTTGTGAATCATGTTCTAAGTACTTCGTTCAGGGTCCTACGTTTGGTTCATTGTAAGAAAATGCCTTGATTTTACTCTCTAGAATTTTAAACCTTGCAGGGCTCAAAAGTGGCATTTGGAGGTGGATTTGGACCTCGGACGTCTCTATCAATATTGTGCAGATCGAAAAATTGAATAAAAGTGTCTCTCACAAGGTTAACCTAATTCCTCATTGTTTTTGAGTTACAGGGCTTTGAAAAGTGCCGTTTTTTCCAACACTTAAAAAAAAAAAAAAAAAAAACGAGGGCTTGTCTAATTCTATTCGAATCCGTGATTCTCATGCTCACGTGTCACCATGTCTAATTATGTATGTTTTCGGATATGTCTTCTTGGTTTTTTTTTGCTATTTTTGACAGGTATGCTAAAAAAAAGGAAGTACACTACGATCGCATGGCTTTTTGCGAAAGTTTTGGAGAAGCTTGACTTTTTCTAAATTTGGTGGATCGCACACTTCTTTGGGGGACACGGCTGCGATCAAACGGAAGAAGATAAGAAGGCCTGCGCATCAACACGGAGGACACACAGAAATCTAAGAATTACCTTGTGATTGAGAGTGTGATTGAGAGTGAGAGTGAGAGTGAGAGTGTGATTGAGAGTGCGAGTGAGAATGCGATTGTGATATCTCGGGAGTGGTCGGGAGGTAGAGGCTTCGTCAAGAAGCTATTGTCCAAAGCTATTGTAACCATTGATTCACATCTATAATATCAGAATTCTTCCTTCTCTGCGTCATATTTGTTCTACTCTTCCGCATCAGATTTTCTTTTACCTTGTGCAATCTCTGCGTTCTTCTCTCCACTGTTATTTATGAGTAATCGAAAGATTGTGATTAGGGATAGATTGTGATTGAGGAAACGTTACAAGTGGTATCAGAGCAGAATCAATCCACGGGAACGATGGAAGGTCTAACACAAAAGGTTCGTGAACAAGAGGAGATTATTGAGAAGCTTCTTGGTGAATTGCGCAAGGAACGAGGGGGAAAGCAACCAGAAGGAGCGACAAATTTGTTTGTGGAGCTGAACGATGAAATAGATGAAGGTGCGGGAACATCTAGCGTACCTCGCAAAAAACAAAAACGCAATTCTGAAGATATGGAACCAGGTGAGTTTGCCCTTAACCAAGTCTTCAAGAAGGCAAAGTTAAATGATTTTGATGGCGAGAAGAAGAGTGGCGAAGATCTTGAGGCATGGATTGAAGAACTAGAGGATTTCTTTGCTCTTTGACAATTTAGTGAAGAGTCCAAGGCAAAAGTTGGGATCCTGCATCTGCGTGGGATCGCGAAGCTATGGTGGAAGTCATATATGCAGACTCGAACACGTTCTGGTCCTGTTCTATGGAAGGAATTTAGAGAACAAGCTGAAAAACGCTATTGTTCTCCACACTACCATATGGAGAAGAAGATGGAGTTCTACAATTTCTGACAACACGAAAGTGACAAGCATAGCTTATCTGTTGATGAGTACAAAGAGAAGTTCCTACGTCTTCATAAATATGCATTATAGGTTAGTGGTAATGCTCTAAAGAGTAAATTTATTGAAGGGATTCATGAGGAACTTCACTATCAAGTCAAGGGATCTGGATGCATTGATTTTCTTGATGCTCTTGCGATGGCTGAGAACTTTGAGAAGATGGAGAAGTTCAATTTGCAGAAGGCAAATAGAAACAGATTCATTGCATCGGGACATAGGCCACAAAGACCTGTTGCAATGAACATGAACAATTCAAAGAAAACTCCATCTTCTAACGACCAAGGTAAGAACCGTGCTCGGCCGATGGAAAATCAAAGGAGGCGTCAACCAATTGAGTGGCAACAAGACCCTAATTTTTTTGAGAGGGCAAAAAGACTTGGTCTGTGTTTTCATTGCGGGGAGCAAGGGCATCTGGATATCACCAAATTAGGATCAAAACAGACGATATTCCTAAGACGGCTTTTCGAACAGGATATGGTCACTATGAGTTTACGGTTCTACCTTTTGGTTTAACAAACGCTCCTGCCACATTTATGTGCTTGATGAATAATATTTTTCACGATTACCTAGATGAGTTCATCTTAGTCTTCCTTGATGGTATATTTGTGTACTCTAAAGATGATTCGGAGCATGCGGTACATCTCAAGAAGACTTTGCAGACTCTTAGAGAACACAAATTATATGGGAAAAAGAGTAAGTGTTTCTTTGCTAAGGATAAACTTGTGTATCTAGGAAGAGTAATATCAAAAGAAGGAATCCTTATAGATGAAGATAAAGTAAAAACAATAGTTGATTGGCCGATTCCTAAGACTGTAAGGGATGTTAGAAGTTTTCTTGGGTTGGCACAATATGAAAGAGCACATATTAAGGATTTCTCTAAGCTAGCTACTCCCCTCACCGAATTAACTAAAAAGAATGTAGGATTTGCATGGAGTGATGCCTGTCAAAAATCATTTGAAACATTGAAACAAAAAGTCGTTGAGAATTGTGTTTTGAAAATACCAGAAATGGGAAAGCCTTTTGTGGTTGCATGTGATGCAAGTGGTAGTCAGATAGGATGTGTTATTTCACAAGATGGCAGGGTGGTCGCATATGAGTCCAGAAAACTAAGAAAACATGAACTTAACTATCCTACTCATGATTTAGAAATGCTTGATGTTGTGCATGCACTTAAGCATTGGAGACATCTATTGTTAGGGGTTAAGTTTGAATTGAAAACAGATCATCAAAGTCTAAAATACATCTTCACTCAACCATTGCTTAACAACAGGCAGAAGCGTTCGATTGAATTATTAAGAGAGTATGATTTTGACATTAAGTATCTTGCAGGTAAGGAAAATAAGGTTGCTGATGCATTGAGTCGGAGACCTTTGTGTAATCTTGTTTCTGTAATAAATTCTGATTTTCTCAGTCAAATTCAAGAAGAGATAAAACAGGATCCTTTTTATGCACCTATTTTGAATGCTTTGAATGCGAACAGGGGATTGATGTATGAGGAAAAATTTCATTTGCAGGATGGAACACTGTATTGTAACAATCGGCTATGCTTATCTTCTAAATCTCTACTAAAAGTTAAAATACTGCATGATTGTCATGATGCACCTTTTTTGCACATTGAAGGGTTCTTAATGCCGCAGGAAAAAATGGTTTTACAAGACTTTATTGGGTTTAAATACCTCGGAATCGGTCCAACTGGATTACTTAGAGCCCACAATTATCTCGCAATGGATTCTTCCTATGTCTATGCACTAGCTCATATGCTTCCCGGCAAACGCACCAAATGAATCGGGCTCTAACGGCCACGGAAAAAGTGATTGTGAAAGCCTGTTCACCTTGCAGTAAAGTAAGCTCTCATCGAGTCTCCAGATTGAGTTCATGCAAGAGGCTTAGATACTTGATAAGGTCTTACTCAAAAGTCCTAATCAACTTAGAATGTGACAGCACAGCACTTAAGAGTTTTGGTACGCATTTTCCCATATTTTGATGCATGATCTGTGAAAAAGCTAAGGCCTACATGTTCTCATGAATGGTGTGCTGGAGGCTGGCAAAGTTCCTTAGCGAAGGATCAACATGCAAGATATCATGGTACTGAATCGATGTGCGTTGATTTAAGTGATAAATTAGTTAGCATCCTTAGATCTTCAGTCAGACAAGTCCAATGGCATAAGTAGAATGAAAAATTCCTGACACCATGTTTTTCATCATTGCCCATATTATGACTTGTTTAGAGGATTTCTTCTCAAATTGGACTATGCGATGAATGTTAACATAGTTTGCATAAGAATGTGACATACGATAAGGCCTGATTTCTAAATCACCTAGCAGCCATCAACTGAAGATATGCGTGCAGGAATCATGCTCAGCTTAAAGAAAGTATGATGCTCCTTAAAATTTGTAATGTATAAGTACCAACAAGAAATACAGGGATGCTTTAATGGTACAACAACAACACATAACGATTCAAATAAGCGCAAAAGCAAATGCATGAACCCCAAACAGATTGGAATCCCTGAAACTTAGCTTCATAAGACATCCCATATATTACACAATTGAAGATAAATTCATTTGTATTAGAACTTGTATAGACAATAATAAGACATGATGAAATTTGTTACCTAAAACCCTGGCCGTTAGTATACTTGGAAGATTCTGAAGGAAAATATCACCCTCCAAAATGCCATGTAGGGGAGGAAGATTATAGACCCGCTCTACCATTTCCACTGCAACTCCATGAGATTCTCTGAACATTCCCGCCCTTGAAAGTAGTGCTCTTCCCTTTCCAATATAGCAGTGCATCCGATCTTTCTTCTCCAACTGAATATTTCCATGTTCTGAGAGCAGTACAGTTCCTCTTGTCACACCAACCACCCATTCACCCTTCTCATTTGGATGCTCTAAAGCAACTGAGATTGCAACTATGTCCCCTTGCTCCACGTGTCCACTGCATGCAAGCACTCCAGGTACAAAAACATTGGCTCCTCTTAAAACAGCTTCGGCACACTTCGGGCTCACTACCCCCTCCTTCAAGAGACCACTGCATCCAATATTATGATGTGGCCCATCACCTTGAACAATGACAGTGTCCCTCAATAAGGGATGTTCAAAACAAATTGGCGCTTTGTCTGAACCATGATTCACAAGAGGAAGTTTCCCACCACAGAATCTCCCATCACTCGAAAGAAGAAAACTATGAGCATTATTAATAGTGTCCAAAAGCTTTATCAGAAATTCCTGGCAAGTTGCCTTCAAGGTGTTCACTCTTACACATGCGTATTTAGAAGGGCATCACATGAAAAAGAAAAATCCGGTCACCAGTGCAGGATACTTGGTGAGAAACCCTTCACTTGAACTTGGTGTGGAATCGCGGCTGCCTCCAGCATCAGCAGTTGCCGCTGAGCACACCGGCGATGTGGAGAGCTTCACGGTGGAAACAGAGGTAAAAAAATGGACTTCTTGTGATGATGGAACTTTCATTAATCGATGACCTTCAAGGAGAAGCATTCCTGCCCGTCGGCTTCATATCGAGCTTGGGAAGAAACATACTTCGGCATGCGCTCCTCCCCACCACGTTCGGAACGCCCTTCTCCCCCTTTTGAAGATGCGCTCGTCAGGCCTGCCACCCCAACGGGCCTGCCCCCCCCACTCCTCTGCGCTCGTCAGAGCCACTCCTGAAAAGAAACGGATCCGCCCCAACTTCCTTCTGGCAAAAAAACGGAAAGGGCCTTGGCCTGGCAAGTTCAGTCACATAAGATTTTTATGTGGGGTGGGAGATTTGGAATGCTCCGGTATGAATTCTTTCACCATCATCAACTCATGAATGCCAAAGACATCTGCGTACAGGCTCTTGCAGTCAAACACTTTCTACATTTTTGTCCACGGGCAAGCCTTTGACTTCCGAATCCACTTTCACTTCCGAATCCATATGCCTCGATATGATCATTGTTTGTGAAGTATCTGCACATCCTTTTTGTGGGGTGATAAAAATTCAGATGAAAATATATTAAGCTCCGGCAACTTTAAGTTGTTGCCATCTCCGTCTACAAAATAATTGACAGTGTAGCATATCTTATATATTCGATCAAGGCAAGCTGCTTTGTAAAGGGCAGAAAGGTTGGCATCGCTCTACTCAACCAGAGCATAAACCACAACTGTCCTACATGGAGTGTACACTAGGAATGAATGTGGCCCAAAGACTGACACCACGAAGCCTTGCCATCAATGGATATACTGCAAAGAGTGGAATGGTGAGGACGGTTCCTACGCGGATTATATTGATTGCTCCAAATCTATTGGCCAATGGAGCAAATGCAAAAAGCTGAAACACGAGAAGTGCAGTTCCCCAATTCTTCCAGATAGGTCTCCGATTCTGTTCAGATTCACTGAGAGCTCTGCTTGTCTTATCTTCACTTATGTTATTTCCATTAATATCTATCTTTCTTGTTTGGTTGGAGATGCACTTGGAGCTATGAATGCTTTCCATTCACATGCGGCAATGTTTGTTCCTTCAAAATTCCAGAACCGTCAACATGAGTATTGTGTTCTTCGTCTAATGGGGTGCTTCACATGCAGCATGGCACAATAACGTGAATCGGAATTGGTTATCGCCAACAGCTCCTCTTGTGTCACCAAGGAGATCCCAGACCTCATGTTCTGCTTCAAAACATCCAATTTCAATGCGACATGGCATGCCGAAAGCTCCTGCAAACTGAAAGCAAAAAATATTTTCCTGCCAAATAGAACCATATTAGTGCATCAAAACCAACCAATTCCGGAGCTAACATACTTCCCTCTTCTTATTGGCGAAGTCGTCCTCGACAAGCCGTTCATGCTGAAATAAAATCCAAACAATTATGAACATGTCAATTTCCAATTAGTTCACATACCTTTCATCGAGCCGCCATTTCCACTGAACCTGCACTCATCGAAGCTATTAGTGCTCAAAAATCACTCGTAAATACATTCAAATCAGTCACTTCCAAAACGATCCAAGAACATGCACATATACGCAAGTCCATTTCAGCCATGCATCAATTTGTTCATACATTCCATTATGACAATGATCTCAACCAAAATAACACATGCACACTTTCCATGTTTTAGATATGCAACTACTACTGCGGCAAACAGAAAAGAAAATAACAACAACTGAAATGAACAAATGACAACTGAAATGAACACAGTCGGAGATGCAAAAATACCCAAAATGCATACCCCTTTTTATTGACCTACTATTCGCTATGTACAACCATTTCATGACTAGACGTTCCCGAAGGATCCCCATCGTCGTCCTACAAAAATCATCGAAATTCGAGTACAAGTGAAGACATACATCAGAACCCTAGAGTGTCCCAAACACTAGAAAAACCCTCAGATAGAGCACACAAGTTATAAAGCACTACCGTTGCATTACCTCGCTAGAGCCTCATCCATAAGTACATATACAGTCTCCGTACCTTCAAGAATGTTGATCCAAAGTGAGCTGATCTGTCGCAAGCCAACATATACTAATCACACAAGCAACTAACATTCCCTTCCAGGCGATCATCGCCCTCTCCTCTCTTTCTCTCCCCCTCAGGAGTGGGGAATAACTTCATATGAAAATTTTATTTTAATCACACGTTGGCCTACATTGACACTGGATGCGATTCGTGGACCTGACCACCCGATCAGGTTGATTCCACCCATCTACCAACGCAATGCAGCGCACAACACACAAACACAACATGATCACACATACATAGATCAGCTAGCCCATAACGAAGCTGGATGCGGCTCATGGTCGTGACTACCCAGCCACGATGGCTCCACCTGCCTACCAACCCGTTATGGCGCGTAGCTAAGACACAGACATATACATCCCAAGCCTATGGCGAAACTAGCTGCGGCTCGTGGTCCTAACCACCCGGCGAGGATAAATCCACCCACCTACTAGCCCACCATAGCGCATTGGTACGATCACACAACACATTTTCTTTTTCTTTTCTTTTTTTTTTTCGTTTTCCTTTTCATAGTAAATTAATTCACCCAGGTCCTGAGAATTAGGGAGAGGAAGAAAGGGACTTTACCCACCGTTCCCACACATACATGCAAACATATACACTCTAGCCTTTGACAGATCAACCACTTCTTCACTTCATTCTCTCAACTACAGACACTACATAAGTATTCATCGATTCAACTTTTCACTTGGTAACTACAACCAGTTATGCCTTAGTCCCTCGTATACCTATCCCTAGGTGTCCTAGAATGTGAGTCCCCGAAATGTCTCATGCAGTCTCACATCGTACTCGAATCCCGACAACTTCTCTAAGGCGAGTCAGGCTCAACTTCAGGAGCTCCGTCATCACTTCCTAGCGTTAGCACATCTGCCCAAGCCCATGTGATATCGTTTTCCTCGTTAGGCATTTCCCTCGAAGGATCAAAATAGTAGTATCGATCTCCCGCCCATCCTACATGTCGAGCTAGGTATTCCTCAAAACACTCAATATAAAATGCAACACCCAAATCCTGGTTTATAAAGCATACCAGCCAATGCGCTTCCTCAACATCGTATTCCGTCTCAAAGTCGTCGACATCTATGTCCATGCGAGCGAACGTTTGGTCCGAGAAATATATCCTTAGCTCGTACAAGTAGAGTTGTGTAATTTGGTCTGCCATTTTGTTACTTAGGCTCTAACAGTCTCTGCATAACACAAAAAATATTAGAAGTCCAAATGCTTGAGCTAGCAAGGAAGATTATTTTTGACACACAAATCATAGCTTACATATGCGCATATATATATAATACTATACATGTATGTACAAGGAGTCTACTTCGTCACTTCGTTTGGATCCTGTCTGGCTCTTCCAACCTAACATCACTTGAAGTATGGTTTAACTCGTAGCGCGTTAACCTTCACGGGAGCATATTCTTCTCCTAAATCCTGAATTTGCATGGAACCATTGGAATTGAGTTCCACCACCTTAAACGGTCCCGCCCATCTTGTCTGTAGCTTCCCGGGGAATTTATAATACTTGCTATCATAGACTAGTACCAAATCCCCTTCTTGAATCACATAGGTTTTGAGATTTTTGTCATGTCTTTCCTTACGTCTCTTCTGAATAGCTTCCAAGCTTTGTTGTGCGATGAGCCTCTTTTCTTCCAACTTCACCAGTTGTATGTACCTCTCCTTTAATGACTCTTCCTCGCCCAATCTGGTTTCAATGGCCACTCTTAATGTCGGCACTTCTTTTTCGATAGGGAAAATGGCTTCCTCGCCATATACTAGAGAGAACGGAGTGCTCTTTGTCGTCACTCGGTAGGATGTTCGATATGCCCATAAAGCTTCCAAAAGTCTCTCATCCCAGTCTCTCCTATGCACAGCTACTGTTTTTGTCAGAATCTGTTCAAGGATTTTGTTGGTGACCTCCACTTGTCCATTCGCCCTCGGATAATATGGAGTGCTCTTTCTATGTTTGATCTTATAGAGTTCCATCAATTCTTCGATCAATTCATTGACAAAATGTGTCCCTCTATCACTCACTATTTCCAATGGGCATCCAAATCGAGTGATAATTTGCTCATACAGAAATTTCGCTACATCAACAGCTCGGTCAGTCTTCAGAGCTTTGGCTTCCACCCACTTGGTAACATAATCAGTACAGACCAAGATATATCTATTGGATCTTCGTCGTGAGGGAGGATCAATAGGCCCCACAAAATCAATTCCCCATTTCTCAAACGGCTTAAGAGCCAACACCGGCGTAAGAGGAGAAGCATGTGATAATGTGGGTTTGCCCATTCGTTGGCATTTGTCACACTTCTTACAATATATATGAGAGTCCTTGAACAATGTTGGCCACCAATACCCTGCTAATAAAATCTTTCTTGTTGTCAGTTCACCAGCAAAATGTCCACCGCAAGGTTCGTCATGCAAAGCCCTCAACACTAGATTTGCCTCTTCTTCCTCGAGACACCTCCGATAAATGCTCTCATGAACAAAATATCGATAGAGTTGCCCCCCAATGATGCTATGATGCTTCGCCAATGCTAACAGCTTTTGCTTCTCCCTCTTGCTTGCTCCTGGCGGGTATTTAGTAGTGCACAAGAAGTTCACCAAATCGGCATACCAAGGTACTTTAGCTTCAACCTGGAATAGATGTCCATCAGGAGCATCGTCGGGCACACCAGAAATTGGCTCCTCATTAACAATTCGAGATAAATGGTCGGCCAATATATGTGCTTTGCCTGGTCTGGTTACCACTGTGAACTGGAATTCTTGGAGAAGTAGCATCCACCTCATCAGTCGTCCTGATAACTCTGGTTTATTAATGATATACTTAAGGGCTTCGTGATCCACATAAAAAGTGAAATGCTTTCCCATCAAGTAATGCCGATACTTGTTCACCGCAAAGATCATCGAGAGACATTCCTTCTCTGTAGTCGTGTAATTCCTCTCAGTGCTATTCAAATTGCGACTTGCATAGTAAATAGGATGATCCAACTTTTTCTCGTCGGCTTGGCATAGTACTGCTCCAACTGCAGTATGAGAAGCGTCGGTATGTACATGAAATTCCTTCGTCCAATCAGGTGCTACCAAAATCGGTGCATTTATTAACCTCTCTTTGATCGAGTCAAATGCAACTTGACATTCTCCCGTCCACTGGTATTGTTGGTCCTTCCTCAAAAGATTCGTCAGTGGTGCCGCTATAGATGCAAAATTTAATATAAAACGTCGATAATAATTTGCATGGCCCAAAAATCCTCTGAGTTGTCGCAAGTTTTGCGGAGGTGGAAGTTGTCCAATCTTTCCCACTTTATCTTCGTCAACCGCAATCCCTTTTTCGGAAATAACATGTCCCAAAAGCAATCCTCTTCGTACTCCAAATGTACACTTTTCAGGATTCAATGTGATGCCTTTTTCAATGCTTCTTCTTAAAATTGCTTCGATCCTCTCCATCATGTTCTCATCGTCGCCTCTGCTCTAAAGCATGAGATTGCAACTATGTCCCCTTGCTCCACGTGTCCACTGCATGCAAGCACTCCAGGTACAAAAACATTGGCTCCTCTTAAAACAGCTTCGGCACACTTCCGGCTCACTACCCCCTCCTTCAAGAGACCACTGCATCCAATATTATGATGTGGCCCATCACCTTGAAAAATGACAGTGTCCCTCAATAAGGGATGTTCAAAACAAATTGGCGCTTTGTCTGAACCATGATTCACAAGAGGAGTTTCCCACCACAGAATCTCCCATCACTCGAAAGAAGAAAACTATGAGCATTATTAATAGTGTCCAAAAGCTTTATCAGAAATTCCTGGCAAGTTGCCTTCAAGGTGTTCACTCTTACACATGCGTATTTAGAAGGGCATCACATGAAAAAGAAAAATCCGGTCACCAGTGCAGGATACTTGGTGAGAAACCCTTCACTTGAACTTGGTGTGGAATCGCTGCTGCCTCCAGCATCAGCAGCTGCCGCTGAGCACACCGGCGATGTGGAGAGCTTCACGGTGGAAACAGAGGTAAAAAAATGGACTTCTTGTGATGATGGAACTTTCATTAATCGATGACCTTCAAGGAGAAGCATTCCTGCCCGTCGGCTTCATATCGAGCTTGGGAAGAAACATACTTCGGCATGCGCTCCTCCCCACCACGTTCGGAACGCCCTTCTCCCCCTTTTGAAGATGCGCTCGTCAGGCCTGCCACCCCAACGGGCCTGCCCCCCCACTCCTCTGCGCTCGTCAGAGCCACTCCTGAAAAGAAACGGATCCGCCCCAACTTCCTTCTGGCAAAAAAACGGAAAGGGGCTTGGCCTGGCAAGTTCAGTCACATAAGATTTTTATGTGGGGTGGGAGATTTGGAATGCTCCGGTATGAATTCTTTCACCATCATCAACTCATGAATGCCAAAGACATCTGCGTACAGGCTCTTGTAGTCAAACACTTTCTACATTTTTGTCCACGGGCAAGCCTTTGACTTCCGAATCCATATGCCTCGATATGATCGTTGTATGTGAAGTATCTGCACATCCTTTTTGTGGGGTGATAAAAAGCCAGATGAAAATATATTAAGCTCCGGCAACTTTAAGTTGTTGCCATCTCCGTCTACAAAATAATTGACACTGTAGCATATCTTATATATTCGATCAAGGCAAGCTGCTTTGTAAAGGGCAGAAAGGTTGGCATCGCTCTACTCAACCAGAGCATAAACCACAACTGTCCTACATGGAGTGTACACTAGGAATGAATGTGGCCCAAAGACTGACACCACGAAGCCTTGCCATCAATGGATATACTGCAAAGAGTGGAATGGTGAGGACGGTTCCTACGCGGATTATATTGATTGCTCCAAATCTATTGGCCAATGGAGCAAATGCAAAAAGCTGAAACACGAGAAGTGCAGTTCCCCAATTCTTCCAGATAGGTCTCCGATTCTGTTCAGATTCACTGAGAGCTCTGCTTGTCTTATCTTCACTTATGTTATTTCCATTAATATCTATCTTTCTTGTTCGGTTGGAGATGCACTTGGAGCTATGAATGCTTTCCATTCACATGCGGCAATGTTTGTTCCTTCAAAATTCCAGAACCGTCAACATGAGTATTGTGTTCTTCGTCTAATGGGGTGCTTCACATGCAGCATGGCACAATAACGTGAATCGGAATTGGTTATCGCCAACAGCTCCTCTTGTGTCACCAAGGAGATCCCAAACCTCATGTTCTGCTTCAAAACATCCAATTTCAATGCGACATGGCATGCCGAAAGCTCCTGCAAACTGAAAGCAAAAAATATTTTCCTGCCAAATAGAACCATATTAGTGCATCAAAACCAACCAATTCCGGAGCTAACACACATCCAGGTTATTCACGGACATATGTTAAAAGAAAGTATTCTTACTTTTGGCCGTGTATGAAGCGGGATATTAGAAAATATGTAAATGAATGTTTGAAGTGCCAACAGGTGAAATGTGAGTTTAAGAGGATGCCAGGAATGCTTCAACCTTTGGATGTTCCAAATCAGAAGTGGGAGTCTATTTCTATGGACTTTACCACTAAGCTACCTATGACCAGAAGTAAGCATGATACCATATTTGTTGTAGTCGATCGGCTTACCAAGATGGCACACTTCTGTCCTATGAAAAAGACTGATACTGCTTTGAACGTTGCAAGAATCTTTGTAAAAGAAATATTTCGATTGCATGGAATGCCTAAAAGCATAATTTCTGATAGAGATTCTAGATTTACGTCAAACTTCTGGAAAGCGACATTTCAATCCATTGGAACTCAACTTCGTATGAGTACAGCTTTCCATCCACAAACTGATGGGGAAACCGGGAGGGTTAACAGGGTAGTTAAGGATATGTTGCATATGTATGTGAATGAAAAGCAGGATAATTGGAGTGAATATTTACCCTTGGTTGAGTTTGCATACAATAGTGCATGGCATGCATCTATAGAAATGACTCCGTTTGAAGCTATGTATGGTTATAATTGTTTGACTCCACCTTCGTTTTTGGGTTTTCCATTAAAGTAGAAGTATCCAAAGAAATGCTTGATAAGATGGATGAAGAACTTGGAAAAATTAAGAAACATATAAGAGAAGCTCAGAAAAGACAAAAGAAGTTCTATGATTTAAAGAGAAGACCACTTGAATTCCAAGTTAATGATATGGTATTTCTTAAAGTTAATCCTCACCGATCTAACTTGTTGCTAGGGAAGGATCATAGACTTTCTCCTCGATATGCAGGCCCTTTTAGAGTTTTGAAAAAGATCGGATCTCTTGCTTATTTGCTGGAATTACCTAAATATCTAAATGTGCATCATGTATTTCATGTCAGCTTACTTAAAAGATATGTGTCTAATGTTGCTCATGTTTTGCAGGACAATTATAAGCTGAAAGATGATGGCTCTTTTGAGCTTCAACCGGAAATGATATTAGATAGGAAGGAAAGATTTCTTAGAAATAGATCTATAGTAGAAATTTTGGTGAAACGGCATTCATACCCAGTAGAAGATTCGAGTTGGGTGAATTCAGATGACTTTCTAACACATTATCCTTCTTTCCAACTTCGAGGAGAGAGTTCTTAAAGGGGGGAAGAATTGTAATAGGCCTCTTTTCTAGTGAAATAATTCATTTTGAACTTTCTGAATTTCATTGTGGGGATAATGCTTAGAACGAATAATTAGGTCATTTTATGCATGTAGGAAAAATGTTGGGTTGATAAGTTTCATATTCTCTCTCTAGACCTTAATTGCATCATGTTTTCCAGTGGGATTTTGAAGGTGAAGATGAAAGAATTAAGGAAAACTCTATATGAGGGAAAGGTAGAGCAAGTATAAGAGAATAAAAGTGCCTGTGTGAGATTTTTGTGAATCATGTTCTAAGTACCTCGTTCAGGGTCCTAGGTTTAGTTCATTGTAAGAAAATGCCTTGATTTTACTCTCTCTAGAATTTTAAACCTTGCAGCGCTCAAAAGTGGCATTTGGAGGTGGATTTGGACCTCGGACGTCTCTATCAGTATTGTGCAGATTGAAAAATTGAATAAAAGTGTTCCTCACAAGCTTAACCTAATTCCTCATTGTTTTTGAGTTACAAGGCTTTGAAAAGTGCCATTTTTTCCAACACTTAAAAAAAAAAACGAGGGCTTGTCTAATTCTATTCGAATCCGTGATTCTCATGCTCACGTGTCACCATGTCTAATTATGTATGTTTTCGGATATGTCTTCTTGGTTTTTTCTGCTATTTTTGACAGGTATGCTAAAATAAAGAAAGTACACTACGATCCCATGGCTTTTTGCAAAAGTTCTGGAGAAGCTAGACTTTTTCTAAAATTGGTGGATCGCACACTTCTTTGGGGGGCACGGCTGCGATCAAACTGAAAAAGATAAGAAGGCCTGCGCATCAACACGGAGGACACACAGAAATCTGAGAATTACCTTGTGATTGAGAGTGTGATTGAGAGTGAGAGTGAGAGTGAGAGTGAGAGTAAGAGTGAGAAAGAGAGTGTGATTGAGAGTGCGAGTGAGAATGCGATTGTGATAGCTCGGGGGTGGTCGAGAGGTAGAGGCTTCGTCAAGAAGCTATTGTCCAAAGCTATTGTAATCATTGATTCACATCTATAATATCAGAATTCTTCCTTCTCTGCGTCATATTTGTTCTACTCTTCCGCATCAGATTTTCTTTTATCTTGTGCAATCTCTGCGTTCTTCTCTCCACTGTTATTTCTGAGTAATCGAAAGATTGTGATTGGGGATAGATTGTGATTGAGGAAACGTTACAAGTGGTATCAGAGCAGAATCAATCCGCGGGAATGATGGAAGGTCTAACACAAAAGGTTCGTGAACAAGAGGAGCTGATTCAGAAGCTTCTTCGTGAATTGCGCAAAGAACGAAGGGGAAAGCAACCAGAAGGAGCAACAAATTTGTTTGTGGAGCTGAACAATGAAAATAGATGAAGGTGCGGGAACATCTAGCGTACCTCGCGAAAAACAAAAACGCAATTCTGAAGATATGGAACCAGGTGAGTTTGCCCTTAACCAAGTCTTCAAGAAGGCAAAGTTAAATGATTTTGATGGCGAGAAGAAGAGTGGCGAAGATCTTGAGGCATGGATTGAAGAACTAGAGGATTTCTTTGATCTTCGAGAATTTAGTGAAGAGTCCAAGGCAAAAGTTGGGATCCTGCATCTGCGTGGGATCGCGAAGCTATGGTGGAAGTCATATATGCAGACTCGAACGCGTTCTGGTCCTGTTCTATCGAAGGAATTTAGAGAACAAGCTGAAAAACGCTATTGTTCTCCACACTACCATACGGAGAAGAAGATGGAGTTCTACAATTTCCGACAACACGAAAGTGACAAGCATAGCTTATCTGTTGATGAGTACAAAGAGAAGTTCCTACGGCTTCATAAATATGCATTAGAGGTTAGTGGTAATGCTCTAAAGAGTAAATTTATTGAAGGGCTTCGTGAGGAACTTCGCTATCAAGTCAAGGGATCTGGATGCATTGATATTCTTGATGCTGTTGTGATGGCTGAGAACTTTGAGAAGATGGAGAAGTTCAATTTGCAGAAGGAAAATAGAAGCAGATTCATTGCAATGGGATATAGGCCACAAAGACCTGTTGCAATGAACATGAACAATTCAAAGAAAACTCCATCTTCTAACGACCAAGGTAAGAACCCTGCTCGGCCAGGGGAAAATCAAAGGAGGCGTCAACCAATTGAGTTGCAACAACACCCTAATTTTATTGAGAGGGCAAAAAGACTTGGCCTGTGTTTTCGTTGCGGGGAGCAAGGGCATCGGACATATGAGTGCCCGAACAACGCAGTCTTTCGGCCCGCACAATCAAAAGCGATAAACATCATCGAGGAGGGTACAATTATTGAGGAAGCAAATGATGGCGGTAAGTGCGCTAACTCTACTTTAGGTTGCATGGTGGTTAGTTCTTTCCCAAAGGCTTCTGTAATCACGATTCGGGGTATGATTTCTGTGCATAAAACCAGATTTTTTATCGATTCAGGTAGTACCCATTGTTTTCTATCTTTCAAATTGGTACTAAATCTAGGGATAGCCCTAAATATGCAGATAACCAGACCTGTAGAGATGGCCAATGGACGATAACACTACACGAAAGGATATGTTGAAAACCTTGAATTTACTCTTTCTAATAAACGCTTTTCTGGAAGCTTCCATGTAATTTAGATGAAACAGAGTGATGTAATCATAGGTATGGATTGGTTAGTTAAAAATCGTGCGACAATTAATTGTGAACAAAGAACGATCACTGTGAAGCTAAATGATGAATCTATTCATATTCTAGGTGATGTCTTTAATCCTAAGCCGATGTATACCCCCACCTATCTCTTGAAAGAATATGCCGATGTATTTCCAGAAGACTTGCCTGGTATACCCCCACCTATGCAGATTGACCACGCCATTGACCTATATCTAGGGAGTGAACCATATTCTAGAGCACCCTATAGATTTAACATTGATGAACTAAAGGAGCTTAAGATTCAATTAGATGATCTTTTGAAGAAAGGCTTAATAAAACTGAGTGTCTCACCTTGGGGTGCGCCTGTTTTATTTCTGAAGAAGAAAGACGGCTCTTACAGATTATGCATTGACTATAGGGGGTTGAATAAAAGAACAATTAAGAATAAGTATCCACTCCCTCACATAGATGACTTATTAGGTCAATTAAGTGGAGCGACCGTATTCACAAAGATTGACTTAAGATCTGGATATCACCAAATTAGGATCAAAACAGAGGATACTCCTAAGACGGCTTTTCGAACACGATATGGTCACCATGAGTTTACGGTTCTACCTTTTGGTTTAACAAACGCTCCTGCCACATTTATGTGCTTGATGAATAATATTTTTCACGATTACCTAGATGAGTTAATCTTAGTCTTCCTTGATGATATATTTGTGTACTCTAAAGATGATTTGGAGCATGCGGTACATCTCAAGAAGACTTTGCAGACTCTTAGAGAACACAAATTGTATGGGAAAAAGAGTAAGTGTTTCTTTGCTAAGGATAAACTTGTGTATCTAGGAAGAGTAATATCAAAAGAAGGAATCCTTATAGATGAAGATAAAGTAAAAATAATAGTTGATTGGCCGATTCCTAAGACTGTAAGGGATGTTAGAAGTTTTCTTGGGTTGGCACAATATGAAAAAGCACATATTAAGGATTTCTCTAAGATAGCTACTCCCCTCACCGAATTAACTAAAAAGAATGTAGGATTTGCGTGGAGTGATGCCTGTCAAAAATCAATTGAAACATTGAAACAAAAAGTCATTGAGAATTATGTTTTGAAAATACCAGAAATGGGAAAGCCTTTTGTGGTTGCATGTGATGCAAGTGGTAGTCAGATAGGATGTGTTATTTCAAAAGATGGCAGGGTGGTCGCATATGAGTCCAGAAAACTAAGAAAACATGAACTTAACTATCCTACTCATGATTTAGAAATGCTTGTTGTTGTGCATGCACTTAAACATTGGAGACATCTATTGTTAGGGGTTAAGTTTGAATTGAAAACAGATCATCAAAGTCTAAAATACATCTTCACTCAACCATTGCTTAACAACAGGCGGAAGCGTTGGATTGAATTATTAAGCGAGTATGATTTTGACATTAAGTATCTTGCTGGTAAGTAAAATAAGGTTGCTGATGCATTGAGTCGGAGACCTTTGTGTAATCTTGTTTCCGTAATAAATTCTAATTTTCTCAGTCAAATTCAAGAAGATATAAAACATGATCCTTTTTATGCACCTATTTTGAATGCTTTGAATGCGAACAGGGGATCGATGTATGAGGAAAAATTTCATTTGCAGGATGGAAAACTGTATTGTAACAATCGGCTATGCTTATCTTCTGAATCTCCACTAAAAGTTAAAATATTGCATGATTGTCATGATGCACCTTTTTCTGCACATCCAGGTTATTCACGAACATATGTTAAAACAAAGTATTCTTACTTTTGGCCGTGTATGAAGCGGGATATTAGAAAATATGTAAATGAATGTTTGAAGTGCCAACAGGTGAAATCTGAGTTTAAGAGGATGCCACGAATGCTTCAACCTTTGGATGTTCCAAATCAGAAGTGGGAGTCTATTTCTATGGACTTTATCACTAAGCTACCTATGACCAAAAGTAAGAATGATACCATATTTGTTGTAGTCGATCGGCTTACCAAGATGGCACACTTCTTTCCTATGAAAAAGACTGATACTGCTTTGAATGTTGCAAGAATCTTTGTAAAAGAAATATTTCGATTGCATGGAATGCTTAAAAGCATAATTTCTGATAGAGATTCTAGATTTACGTCAAACTTCTAGAAAGCGACATTTGAATCCATTGGAACTCAACTTCGTATGAGTACAGCTTTCCATCCACAAACTGCTGGGGAAACCGAGAGGGTTAACAGGGTAGTTGAGGATATGTTGCGTATGTATGTGAATGAAAAGCAGGATAATGGGAGTGAATATTTACCCTTGGTTGAGTTTGCATACAATAGTGCATGGCATGCATCTATAAAAATGACTCCGTTTGAAGCTATGTATGGTTATAACTGTTTGACTCCACCTTCGTTTTTGGGTTTTCCAAATAAAGTAGAAGTATCCAAAGAAATGCTTGATAAGATGGATGAAGAGCTTGGAAAAATTAAGAAACATATAAGAGAAGCTCAGAAAACACAAAAGAAGTTTTATGATTTAAAGAGAAGACCACTTGAATTCCAAGTTAATGATATGGTATTTCTTAAAGTTAATCCTCACCGATCTAACTTGTTGCTAGGGAAGGATCATAGACTTTCTCCTCGATATGCAGGCCCTTTTAAAGTTTTGGAGAAGATCGGATCTCTTGCTTATTTGCTGGAATTACCTAAATATCTAAATGTGCATCCTGTATTTCATGTCAGCTTACTTAAAAGATATGTGTCTAATGTTGCTCATGTTTTGCAGGACAATTATAAGCTGAATGATGATGGCTCTTTTGAGCTTCAACCGGAAATAATATTAGATAGGAAGGAAAGATTTCTTAGAAATAGATCTATAGTAGAAATTTTGGTGAAACGGCATTCATACCCAGTAAAAGATTCGAGTTGGGTGAATTTAGATGACTTTCTAACACATTATCCTTCTTTCCAACTCTGAGGACAGAGTTCTTAAAGGGGGGAAGAATTGTAATAGGCCTCTTTTCTAGTGAAATAATTCATTTTGAACTTTTTGAATTTCATTGTGGGGATAATGCTTAGAACGAATAATTAGGTCATTTTATGCATGTAGGAAATATTTTGGGTTGACAAGTTTCATATTCTCTCTCTAGACCTTAATTGCATCATGTTTTCCAGTGGGATTTTGAAGGTGAAGATGAAAGAATTAAGGAAAACTTTGTATGAGGGAAAGCTAGAGCAAGTATAAGAGAATAAAAGTGCCTGTGTGAGATTTTTGTGAATCATGTTCCAAGTACCTCATTCAGGGTCCTACATTTAGTTCATTGTAAGAAAATGCCTTGATTTTACTCTCTCTCTAGAATTTTAAACCTTGCAGGGCTCAAAAGTGGCATTTGGAGGTGGATTTGGACCTCCGACGTCTCTATCAATATTGTGCAGATGGAAAAATTGAATAAAAGTGTTTCTCACAAGCTTAACCTAATTCCTCATTGTTTTTGAGTTAGAGGGCTTTGAAAAGTGCCATTTTTTTCAACACTTAAAAAAAAAAACGAGGGCTTGTCTAATTCTATTCGAATCCATGACTCTCATGCTCACGTGTCACCATGTCTGATTATGTATGTTTTCGGATATGTCTTCTTGGTTTTCTTCTGCTATTTTTGACAGGTATGCTAAAAAAAGGAAGTACACTACGATCGCATGGCTTTTTGCGAAAGTTTTGGAGAAGCTCGACTTTTTCTAAATTTGGTGGATCGCACACTTCTTTGGGGGGCACGGCTGCGATCAAACGGAAAAAGATAAGAAGGCCTGCGCATCAACACGGAGGACACACAGAAATCTGAGATTACCTTGTGATTGAGAGTGTGATTGAGAGTGAGAGTGAGAGTGAGAGTGTGATTGAGAGTGCGAGTGAGAATGCGATTGTGATAGCTCGGGGGTGGTCGGGAGGTAGAGGCTTCGTCAAGAAGCTATTGTAACCATTGATTCACATCTATAATATCAGAATTCTTCCTTCTCTGCGTCATATTTGTTCTACTCTTCCGCATCAGATTTTCTTTTACCTTGTGCAATCTCTGTGTTCTTCTCTCCACTATTATTTCTGAGTAATCGAAAGATTGTGATTGGGGATAGATTGTGATTGAGGAAACATTACAAGTGGTATCAGAGCAGAATCAATCCGCGGGAATGATTGAAGGTATAACACAAAAGGTTCGTGAACAAGAGGAGCTTATTCAGAAGCTTCTTGGTGAATTGCGCAAAGAACGAGGGGGAAAGCAACCAGAAGGAGCAACAAATTTGTTTGTGGAGTTGAACGATGAAATAGATGAAGGTGCGAGAACATCTAGCGTACCTCGCGAAAAACAAAAACGCAATTCTGAAGATATGGAACCAGGTGAGTTTGCCCTTAACCAAGTCTTCAAGAAGGCAAAGTTAAATGATTTTGATGACGAGAAGAAGAGTGGCGAAGATCTTGAGGCATGGATTGAAGAACTAGAGGATTTCTTTGATCTTCGACAATTTAGTGAAGAGTCCAAGGCAAAAGTTGGGATCCTGCATCTGCGTGGGATTGCGAAGCTATGGTAGAAGTCATATATGCAGACTCGAATGCGTTCTGGTCCTGTTCTATGAAAGGAATTTAGAGAACAAGCTGAAAAACGCTATTGTTGTCCACACTACCATATGGAGAAGAAGATGAAGTTCTACAATTTTCGACAACACAAAAGTGACAAGCATAGCTTATCTGTTGATGAGTACAAAGAGAAGGTCCTACGTCTTCATAAATATGCATTAGAGGTTAGTGGTAATGCTCTAAAGAGTAAATTTATTGAAAGGCTTCGTGAGGAACTTCGCTATCAAGTCAAGGGATCTGGATGCATTGATTTTCTTGATGCTGTTGCGATGGCTGAGAACTTTGAGAAGATGGAGAAGTTCAATTTGCAAAAGGCAAATAGAAGCATATTCATTGCAACGGACATAGGCCACAAAGACCTGTTGCAATGAACATGAACAATTCAAAGAAAACTCCATCTTCTAACGACCAAGGTAAGAACCCTGCTCGGCTGGTGGAAAATCAAAGGAGGCGTCAACCAATTGAGTGGCAACAAGACCCTAATTTTATTGAGAGGGCAAAAAGACTTGGTCTGTGTTTTCGTTGTCGGGAGCAAGGGCATCGGACATATGAGTGCCCGAACAAGGCAGTCTTTCGACCCGCACAATCAAAAGCGATAAACATCATCGAGGAGGGTACAATTATTGACGAAGCAGATGATGGCGGTAAGTGCGCTAACTCTACTTTACGTTGCATGGTGGTTAGTTCTTTCCCAAAGGCTTCTGTAATCAGGATTCCGAGTATGATTTCTGTGCATAAAACCATATTTTTTATCGATTCAGGTAGTACCCATTGTTTTCTATCTTTCAAATTGGTACAAAATCTAGGGATAGCCCTAAATATGCAGATAACCAGACCTGTAGAGATGGCCAATGGACGATTACACTACACGAAAGGATATGTTGAAAACCTTGAATTTACTCTTTCTAATAGATGCTTTTCTGGAAGCTTCCATGTAATTGAGATGAAACAAAGTGATGTAATCATAGGTATGCATTGGTTAGTTAAAAATTGTGCGACAATTAATTGTGAACAAAGAACGATCACTATGAAGCTAAATGATGAATCTATTCATATTCTAGGTAATGTCTTTAATCCTAAGCCTACTCTTATTTAAATACCAGAAATGGGAAAGCCTTTTGTGGTTGCATGTGATGCAAGTGGTAGTCAGATACGATGTGTTATTTCACAAGATGGCAGGGTGGTCGCATATGAGTCCAGAAAACTAAGAAAACATGAACTTATCTATGCTACTCATGATTTAGAAATGCTTGTTGTTGTCCATGCACTTAGGCATTGGAGACATCTATTGTGAGGGGTTAAGTTTGAATTCAAAACATATCATCAAAGTCTAAAATACATCTTCACTGAACCATTGCTTAACAACAGGCAGAAGCGTTGGATTGAATTATTAAGCGTGTATGATTTTGACATTAAGTATCTTGCTGGTAAGGAAAATAAGGTTGCTGATGCATTGAGTCAGAGACCTTTGTGTAATCTTGTTTTTGTAATAAATTCTGATTTTCTCAGTCAAATTCAAGAAGAGATAAAATAGGATCCTTTTTATGCACCTATTTTAAATGCTTTAAATGCGAACAAGGGATCGATGTATGAGGAAAAATTTAATTTGTAGGATGGAACATTGTATTATAACAATCGGCTATGCTTATCTTCTGAATCTCCACTAAAAGTTAAAATACTGCATGATTGTCATGATGCACCTTTTTCGGCACATCCAGGTTATTCACGGACATATGTTAAAACAAAGTATTCTTACTTTTGGCCGTGTATGAAGCGGGATATTAGAAAATATGTAAATGAATGTTTGAAGTGCCAACAGGTGAAATCTGAGTTTAAGAGGATGCCAGGAATTCTTCAACCTTTGGATGTTCCAAATCACAAGTGGGACTCTATTTCTATGGACTTTATCAGTAAGCTACCTATGACGAGAAGTAAGTATGATACCATATTTGTTGTAGTCGATCGGCTTACCAAGATGGCACACTTCTTTCCTATGAAAGAGACTGATACTACTTTGAATGTTGCAATAATCTTTGTAAAAGAAATATTTCGATTGCATGGAATGCCTAAAAGCATAATTTCTGATAGAGATTCTAGATTTACGTCAAATTTCTGGAAAGCGACATTTGAATCCATTGGAACTCAACTTCGTATGAGTACAGCTTTCCATCCACAAACTGATGGGGAAACCGAGAGGGTTAACAGGGTAGTTGAGGATATGTTGCGTATGTATGTGAATGAAAAGCAGGATAATTGGAGTGAATATTTACCCTTGGTTGAGTTTGCATACAATAGTGCATGGCATGCATTTATAAAAATGACTCCGTTTGAAGCTATGTATGGTTATAATTGTTTGACTCCACCTTCGTTTTTGGGTTTTCCAAATAAAGTAGAAGTATCCAAAGAAATGCTTGATAAGATGGATGAAGAACTTGGAAAAATTAAGAACCATATAAGAGAAGCTCAGAAAAGACAAAAGAAGTTCTATGATTTAAAGAGAAGACCACTTGAATTCCAAGTTAATGATATGGTATTTCTTAAAGTTAATCCTCACCGATCTAACTTGTTGCTAGGGAAGGATCATAGACTTTCTCCTCGATATGCAGGCCCTTTTAAACTTTTGAAAAAGATCGGATCTCTTGCTTATTTGCTGGAATAACCTAAATATTTAAATGTGCATCATGTATTTCATGTCAGCTTACTTAAAAGATATGTGTCTAATGTTGCTCATGTTTTGCAGGACAATTATAAGCTGAAAGATGATGGCTCTTTTGAGATTCAACCGGAAATAATATTAGATAGGAAGGAAAGATTTCTTAGAAATAGATCTATAGTAGAAATTTTGCTAAAATGGCATTCATACCCAGTAGAAGATTCGAGTTGGGTGAATTTAGATGACTTTCTAACACATTATCCTTCTTTCCAACTCTGAGGACAAAGTTCTTAAAGGGGGGAAGAATTGTAATAGGCCTCTTTTCTAATGAAATAATTCATTTTGAACTTTCTGAATTTCATTGTGGGGATAATGCTTAGAATGAATAATTAGGTCATTTTATGCATGTAGGAAAAATTTTGGGTTGACAAGTTTCATATTCTCTCTCTAGACCTTAATTGGATCATGTTTTCAGTGGGATTTTGAAGGTGAAGATGAAAGAATTAAGGAAAACTCTGTATGACGGAAAGGTAGAGCAAGTATAAGAGAATAAAAGTGCCTGTGTGAGATTTTTGTGAATCATGTTCTAGGTAGCTCGTTCAGGGTCCTACGTTTAGTTCATGGTAAGAAAATGCCTTGATTTTACTCTCTCTCTAGAATTTTAAACCTTGCAGGGCTCAAAAGTGGCATTTGGAGGTGGACTTGGACCTCGGACGTCTCTATCAATATTATTGCTATCCAAAAATTGAATAAAAGTGTCTCTCACAAGCTTAACCTAATTCCTCATTGTTTTTGAGTTACAGGGCTTTGAAAAGTGCCGTTTTTTCCAACACTTTAAAAAAAGAAAAACGAGGGCTTGTCTAATTCTATTCCAATCCATGATTCTCATGCTCACGTGTCACCATGTCTAATTATGTATGTTTTCGGATATGTCTTCTAGGTTTTTTTCTACTATTTTTGACAGGTATGCTAAAAAAAAGGAAGTACACTACGATCGCATGGCTTTTTGCGAAAGTTTTGGAGAAGCTCAAGTTTTTCTAAATTTCGTGGATCGCACACTTCTTTGGGGGCCACGGCTGCGATCAAACGGAAAAAGATAAGAAGGTCTGCACATCAACACGGAGGACACACAGAAATCTGAGAATTACCTTGTGATTGAGAGTGTGATTGAGAGTGAGAGTGAGAGTGACAGTGTGATTGAGAGTGCGAGTGAGAATGCGATTGTGATAGCTCGGGGTGGTCGGGAGGTAGAGGCTTCCTCAAGAAGCTATTGTCCAAAGCTATTGTAACGATTGATTCACATCTATAATATCAGAATTCTTCCTTCTCTGCATCATATTTGTTCTACTCTTCCGCATCAGATTTTCTTTTACCTTGTGCAATCTCTGCGTTCTTCTCTCCACTGTTATTTTAGAGCAATTGAAAGATTGTGATTGGGGATAGATTGTGATTGAGGAAACGTTACAAGTGGTATCAGAGCAGAATCAATCCGCGGGAACGATGGAACGTCTAACACAAAAGGTTCGTGAACAAGAGGAACTTATTCAGAAGCTTCTTGGTGAATTGCGCAAAGAACGAGGGGGAAAGCAACCAGAAGGAGCAACAAATTTGTTTGTGGATCTGAACGATGAAATAGATGAAGGTGCGGGAACATCTAGCATACCTCGCAAAAAACAAAAACGCAATTCTGAAGACATGGAACCAGGTGAGTTTGCCCTTAACCAAGTCTTCAAGAAGGCAAAGTTAAATGATTTTGATGGCGAGAAGAAGAGTGGCGAAGACCTTGAGGTATGGATTGAAGAACTAGAGGATTTCTTTGATCTTCGACAATTTAGTGAAGAGTCCAAGGCAAAAGTTGGGATCCTGCATCTGTGTGGGATCGCGAAGCTATGGTGGAAGTCATATATGCAGACTCGAACACGTTCTGGTCCTCTTCTATGGAAGGAATTTAGAGAACAAGCTGAAAAACGCTATTGTTCTCCACACTACCATATGGAGAAGAAGATGGAGTTCTACAATTTTCGACAACACGAAAGTGACAAGCTTAGCTTATCTGTTGATGAGTACAAAGAGAAGTTCCTAAGTCTTCATAAATATGCATTAGAGGTTAGTGGTAATGCTCTAAAGAGTAAATTTATTGAAGGGCTTCGTGAGGAACTTCGCTATCAAGTCAAGGGATCTGGATGCATTGATTTTCTTGATGCTGTTGCGATGGCTGAGAACTTTGAGAAGATGGAGAAGTTCAATTTGCAGAAGGCAAATAGAAGCATATTCATTGCTACAGGACATAGGCCACAAAGACCTGTTGCAATGAACATGAACAATTCAAAGAAAACTCCATCTTCTAAGGACCAAGGTAAGAACCCTGCTCGGCCGGTGGAAAATCAAAGGAGGCATCAACCAATTGAGTGGCAACAAGACCCTAATTTTATTGAGAGGGCAAAAAGACTTGGTCTGTGTTTTCGTTGCGGGGAGCAAGGGCAGCGGACATATGAGTGCCCGAACAAGGCAGTCTTTCGACCCGCACAATCAAAAGTGATAAACATCATCGAGGAGGGTACCATTATTGAGGAAGCAGATGATGGCGATAAGTGCGCTAACTGTACTTTACGTTGCATGGTGGTTAGTTCTTTCCCAAAGGCTTCTGTAATCACGATTCCGGGTATGATTTTTGTGCATCAAACCAGATTTTTGATCGATTAAGGTAGTACCCATTGTTTTCTATCTTTCAAATTGGTACAGAATCTAGGGATAGCCCTAAATATGCAGATAACCAGACCTGTAGAGATGGCCAATGGACGATTACACTACACGAAAGGATATGTTGAAAACCTTGAATTTACTCTTTCTAATAGATGCTTTTCCGGAAGCTTCCATGTAATTGAGATGAAATAGAGTGATGTAATCATAGGTATGGATTGGTTAGTTAAAAATTCTGCGACAATTAATTGTGAACAAAGAACGATCACTGTGAAGCTAAATGATGAATCTATTCATATTCTAGGTGATGTCTTTAATCCTAAGCCTACTCTTATTTCTGCTATGCAGATAATTAGAGGTATACGTGATGGCTCAAAACATTTGTAGTGTATGTGAACGATCTGCATCAGGAAGGTAATGACGAAGATATTCCAGATTATGTAGGAAATCTCTTGAAAGAATATGCCGATGTATTTCCAGAAGACTTACCTGGTATACCCCCACCTAGGCAGATTGACCACGCCATTGACCTATATCCAGGGAGTGAACCATATTCTAGAGCACCCTATAGATTTAACATTGATGAACTTAAGGAGCTTAAGATTCAATTAGATGATCTTTTGAAGAAAGGCTTAATAAAACCGAGTGTCTCACCTTGGGGTGCGCTTGTTTTATTTCAGAAGAAGAAAGACGGCTCTTACAGATTATGCATTGACTATAGGGGGTTGAATAAAAGATCAATTAAGAATAAGTATCCACTCCCTCACATAGATTACTTATTAGGTCAATTAAGTGGAGGGACCGTATTTACAAAGATTGACTTGAGATCTGGATATCACCAAATTAGGATCAAAATAGAGGATACTCCTAAGACGGCTTTTCGAACACGATATGGTCACTATGAGTTTACGGTTCTACCTTTTGGTTTAACAAACGCTCCTCCCACATTTATGTGCTTGATGAATAATATTTTTCACAATTACCTAGATGAGTTCATCTTAGTCTTCCTTGATGATATATTTGTGTACTCTAAAGATGATTCGGAGCATGCGGTACATCTCAAGAAAACTTTGCAGACTCTTAGAGAACACAAATTGTATGGGAAAAAGAGTAAGTGTTTCTTTGCTAAGGATAAACTTGTGTATCTAGGAAGAGTAATATCAAAAGAAGGAATCCTTATAGATGAAGATAAAGTAAAAACAATAGTTGATTGGCCGATTCCTAAGACTGTAAGGAATGTTAGAAGTTTTCTTGGGTTGGCACAATATGAAAGAGCACATATTAAGGATTTCTCTAAGATAGCTACTCCCCTCACCGAATTAACTAAAAAGACTGTAGGATTTGCGTGGAGTGACGCCTGTCAAAAATCATTGGAAACATTGAAACAAAAAGTCGTTGAGAATTGTGTTTTGAAATACCAGAAATGGGAAAGCCTTTTGTGGTTGCATGTGATGCAAGTGGTAGTCAGATAGGATGTGTTATTTCACAAGATGGCAGGGTGGTCGCATATGAGTCCAGAAAACTAAGAAAACATGAACTTAACTATCCTACTCATGATTTAGAAATGCTTGCTGTTGTGCATGCACTTAAGCATTGGAGACATCTATTGTTAGGGGTTAAGTTTGAATTGAAAACAGATCATCAAAGTCTAAAATACATCTTCACTCAACCATTGCTTAACAACATGCAGAAGCGTTGGATTGAATTATTAAGCGAGTATGATTTTGACATTAAGTATCTTGCTGGTAAGGAAAATAAGGTTGCTGATGCATTGAGTCGGAGACCTTTGTGTAATCTTGTTTCTGTAATAAATTCTGATTTTCTCAGTCAAATTCAAGAAGAGATAAAATAGGATCCTTTTTATGCACCTATTTTGAATGCTTTGAATGCGAACAGGGGTTCGATGTATGAGGAAAAATTTCATTTGCAGGATGGAACACTGTATTGTAACAATCGGCTATGCTTATCTTCTGAATCTCCACTAAAAGTTAAAATACTGCATGATTGTCATGATGCACCTTTTTCTGCACATCTAGGTTATTCACGGACATATGTTAAAACAAAGTATTCTTAATTTTGGCCGTGTATGAAGCGGGATATTAGAAAATATGTAAATGAATGTTTGAAGTGCCAACATGTGAAATCTGAGTTAAGAGGATGCCAGGAATGCTTTAACCTTTGGATGTTCCAAATCAGAAGTGGGAGTCTATTTCAATGGACTTTATCACTAAGCTACCTATGACCAGAAGTAAGTATGATACCGTATTTGTTGTAGTCGATCGGCTTACCAAGATGGCACACTTCTTTCCTATGAAAAAGACTGATACTGCTTTGAATATTGCAAGAATCTTTGTAAAAGAAATATTTCGATTGCATGGAATGCCTAAAAGCATAATTTTTGATAGAGATTCTAGATTTACGTCAAACTTCTGGAAAGCGACATTTGAATCCATTGGAACTCAACTTCGTATGAGTACAGCTTTCCATCCACAAACTGATGGGCAAACCGAGAGGGTTAACAGGGTAGTTCAGGATATGTTGCGTATATATGTGAATGAAAAGCAGGATAATTGGAGTGAATATTTACCCTTGGTTGAGTTTGCATACAATAGTGCATGGCATGCATCTATAAAAATGACTCCGTTTGAAGCTATGTATGGTTATAATTGTTTGACTCCACCTTCGTTTTTGGGTTTTCCAAATAAAGTAGAAGTATCCAAAGAAATGCTTGATAAGATGGATGAAGAACTTGGAAAAATTAAGAAACATATAAGAGAAGCTCAGAAAGACAAAAGAAGTTCTATGATTTAAAGAGAAGACCACTTGAATTCCAAGTTAATGATATGGTATTTTTTAAAGTTAATCCTCACCGATCTAACTTGTTGCTAGGGAAGGATCATAGACTTTCTCCTCGATATGCAGGCCCTTTTAAAGTTTTGAAAAAGATTAGATCTCTTGCTTATTTGTTGGAATTACTTAAATATCTAAATGTGCATCCTGTATTTCATGTCAGCTTACTTAAAAGACATGTGTCTAATGTTGCTCATGTTTTGCAGGACAATTATAAGCTGAAACATGATGGCCCTTTTGAGCTTCAACCGGAAATAATATTAGATAGGAAGGAAAGATTTCTTAGAAATAGATCTATAGTAGAAATTTTGGTGAAATGGCATTCATACCCAGTAGAAGATTCGAGTTGGGTGAATTTAGATGACTTTCTAACACATTATCCTTCTTTCCAACTCTGAGGACAGAGTTCTTAAAGGGGGGAAGAATTGTAATAGGCCTCTTTTCTAGTGAAATAATTCATTTTGAACTTTCTCAATTTCATTGTGGAGATAATGCTTAGAACGAATAATTAGGTCATTTTATGCATGTAGGAAAAATTTTGGGTTGACAAGTTTCATATTCTCTCTCTAGACCTTAATTGCATCATGTTTTCCAGTGGGATTTTGAAGGTGAAGATGAAAGAATTAAGGAAAACTCTGTATGAGGGAAAGGTAGAGCAAGTATAAGAGAATAAAAGTGTCTGTGTGAGATTTTTGTGAATCATGTTCTAAGTACCTCGTTCAGGGTCCTACGTTTAGTTCATTGTAAGAAAATGCCTTTATTTTACTCTCTCTCTAGAATTTCAAACCTTGCAAGGCTCAAAAGTGGCATTTGGAGGTGGATTTGGACCTCGTACGTCTCTATTAATATTGTGCAGATCGAAAAATTGAATAAAAGTGTCTCTCATAAGCTTAACCTAATTCCTCATTGTTTTTGAGTTAGAGGGCTTTGAAAAGTGCCGACTTTTCCAACACAAAAAAAAAAACGAGGGCTTTTCTAATTCTATTCGAATCCGTGATTCTCATGCTCACGTGTCACCATGTCTAATTATGTATGTTTTCGGATATGTCTTCTTGGTTTTTTCTGCTATTTTTGACAGGTATGCTAAAAAAAAGGAAGTACACTAGGATCGCGTGGCTTTTTGCTAAAAGTTTTGGAGAAGCTCGACTTTTTCTAAATTTGGTGGATCGCACACTTCTTTGGGGGGCACGGCTGCGATCAAACGGAAAAAGATAAGAAGGCATGCGCATCAACACGGAGGACACACAGAAATCTGAGAATTACCTTGTGATTGAGAGTGTGATTGAGAGTGAGAGTGAGAGTGAGAGTGTGATTGAGAGTGCGAGTGAGAATGCGATTGTGATAGCTCGGGGGTGGTCGGGAGGTAGAGGCTTCGTCAAGAAGCTATTGTCCAAAGCTATTGTAACCATTGATTCACATCTATAATATCAGAATTCTTCCTTTTCTGCGTCATATTTGTTCTACTCTTCCGCATCAGATTTTCTTTTACCTTGTGCAATCTCTGCGTTCTTCTCTCCACTGTTATTTCTGAGTAATCGAAAGATTGTGATTGGGGATAGATTGTGATTGAGGAAACGTTACAAGTGGTATCAGAGCAGAATGAATCCGCGAGTTGAGATCCTGCATCTGCGTGGGATCGCGAAGCTATGGTGGAAGTCATATATGCAGACTCGAACGCGTTCTGGTCCTGTTCTATGGAAGGAATTTAGAGAACAAGCTGAAAAACGCTATTGTTCTCCACACTACCATATGGAGAAGAAGATGGAGTTCTACAATTTCCGACAACACGAAAGTGACAAGCATAGCTTATCTGTTGATGAGTACAAAGAGAAGTTCCTATGTCTTCATAAATATGCATTAGAGGTTAGTGGTAATGCTCTAAAGAGTATATTTATTGAAGGGCTTCGTGAGGAACTTCGCTATCAAGTCAAGGGATCTGGATGCATTGATTTTCTTGATGCTGTTGCGATGGCTGAGAACTTTGAGAAGATGGAGAAGTTCAATTTGCAGAAGGCAAATAGAAGCAGATTCATTGCAACGGGACATAGGCCACAAAGACCTGCTGCAATGAACATGAACAATTCAAAGAAAACTCCATCTTCTAACGACGAAGGTAACAACGCTGCTCGGCCGGTGGAAAAGCAAAGGAGGCGTCAACCAATTGAGTGGCAACAAGACCCTAATTTTATTGAGAGGGCAAAAAGACTTGGTCTGTGTTTTCGTTGCGAGCAAGGGCATCGGACATATGAGTGCCCGAACAAGGAAGTCTTTCGACCCGCACAATCAAAAGCGATAATCATCATCGAGGAGGGTACAATTATTGAGGAAGTAGATGATGGCGGTAAGTGCGCTAACTCTACTTTACGTTGCATGGTGGTTAGTTCTTTCCCAAAGGCTTCTGTAATCACGATTTTGGGTATGATTTCTGTGCATAAAACCAGATTTTTGATCGATTCAGGTAGTATCCATTGTTTTCTATCTTTCAAATTCGTACAGAATCTAGGGATAGCCCTAAATATGCAGATAACCAGACCTGTAGAGATGGCCGATGGACGATTACACTACACGAAAGGATATGTTGAAAACCTTGAATTTACTCTTTCTAATAGATGCTTTTCTGGAAGCTTCAATGTAATTGAGATGAAACAGAGTGATGTAATCATAGGTATGGATTGGTTAGTTAAAAATTCTGCGACAATTAATTGTGAACAAAGAACGATCATTGTGAAGCTAAATGATGAATCTATTCATATTCTAGGTGATGTCTTTAATCCTAAGCCTACTCTTATTTCTGCTATGCAGATAATTAGAGGTATATGTGATGGCTGCAAAACATTTGTAGTGTATGTGAACAATCTGCATCAGGAAGGTAATGACGAAGATATTCCAGATTATGTAGGAAATCTCTTGAAAGAATATGCCGATGTATTTCCAGAAGACTTGCCTGGTATACCCCCACCTAGGCAGATTGACAACGCCATTGACCTATATCCAAGGAGTGAACCATATTCTAGAGCACCCTATAGATTTAACATTGATGAACTAAAGGAGCTTCAGATTCAATTAGATGATCTTTTGAAGAAAGGCTTAATAAAACCGAGTGTCTCACCTTGGGGTGTGCCTGTTTTATTTCAGAAGAAGAAAGACGACTCTTACAGATTATGCATTGACTATAGGGGGTTGTTCACGTGTCACCATGTATAATTATGTATGTTTTCGGATATGTCTTCTTGGTTTTTTCTGCTATTTTTGACAGGTATGCTAAAAAACAAGAAGTACACTACAATCGCATGGCTTTTTGCGAAAGTTTTGGAGAAGCTCGACTTTTTCTAAATTTGGTGGATCGCACACTTCTTTGGGGGGCACGGCTGCGATCAAACGGAAAAAGATAAGAAGGCCTGCGCATCAACACGGAGGACACACAGAAATCTAAGAATTACCTTGTGATTGAGAGTGTGATTGAGAGTGAGAGTGAGAGTGAGAGTGTGATTGAGAGTGCGAGTGAGAATGCGATTGTGATAGCTCGGGGGTGGTCGTGAGGTAGAGGCTTCCTCAAGAAGCTATTGTCCAAAGCGATTGTAACCATTGATTCACATCTATAATATAAGAATTCTTCTTTCTCTGCGTCATATTTGTAATACTCTTTCGCATCAAATTTTCTTTTACCTTGTGCAATCTCTGCGTTCTTCTCTCCACTGTTATTTCTGAGTAATCGAAAGATTATGATTGGGGATAGATTGTGATTGAGGAAACGTTACAAGTGGTATCAGAGCAGAATCAATCCGCGGGAACGATGGAAGGTCTAACACAAAAGGTTCGTGAACAAGAGGAGCTTATTCAGAAGCTTCTTGGTGAATTGCGCAAAGAACAAGGGGGAAACCAACCAGAAGGAGCAACAAATTTGTTTGTGGAGCTGAACGATGAAATAGATGAAGGTGCGGGAACATCTAGCGTACCTCGTGAAAAACAAAAACGCAATTCTGAAGATATGCAACCATGTGAGTTTGCCCTTAACGAAGTCTTCAAGAAGGCAAAGTTAAATGATTTTGATGGCGAGAAGAAGAGTGACGAAGATCTTGAGGCATGGATTGAAGAACTAAAGGATTTCTTTGATCTTCGACAATTTAGTGAAGAGTCCAACGCAAAAGTTGGGATCCTGCATTTGTGTGGGATCGCGAAGCTATGGTGGAAGTCATATATGCAGACTCGAACGCGTTCTAGTCCTGTTCTATGGAAGGAATTTAGAGAACAAGCTGAAAAACGCTATTGTTCTCCACACTACCATATGGAGAAGAAGATGGAGTTCTACAATTTCCGACAACACGAAAGTGACAAGCATAGCTTATCTGTTGATGAGTACAAAGAGAAGTTCCTACGTCTTCATAAATATGCATTAGAGGTTAGTGGTAATGCTCTAAAGAGTAAATTTATTGAAGGGCTTCGTGAGGAACTTCGCTATCAAGTCAAGGGATCTTGATGCTGTGATTTTCTTGATGTTGTTGTGATGGCTGAGAACTTTGAGAAGATGGAGAAGTTCAATTTGCAGAAGGCAAATAGAAGCAGATTCATTGCAACGGGACATAGGCCACAAAGACTTGTTGCAATGAACATGAACAATTCAAAGAAAACTCCATCTCCTAACGACCAAGGTAAGAACCCTCCTCGGCCGGTGGAAAATAAAAGGAGGCGTCAACCAATTGAGTGGCAACAATACCCTAATTTTATTGAGAGGGCAAAAAGACTTGGTCTGTGTTTTCGTTGCAGGGAGCAAGGGCATCGGACATATGAGTGCCCGAACAAGGCAGTCTTTCGACCCGCACAATCAAAAGCGATAAACATCATCGAGGAGGGTACAATTATTGAGGAAGCAGATGATGGCGGTAAGTGCGCTAACTCTACTTTACGTTGCATGGTCGTTAGTTCTTTCCCAAAGGCTTCTATAATCACGATTCCGGGTATGATTTCTGTGCATAAACCAGATTTTTGATCAATTCAGGTAGTACCCATTGTTTTCTATCTTTCAAATTGGTACAGAATCTAGGGATAGCCCTAAATATGGAGATAACCAGACGTGTAGAGATGGCCAATGGACGATTACACTACACGAAAGGATATGTTGAAAACCTTGAATTTACTCTTTCTAATAGATGCTTTTCTAGAAGCTTCCATGTAATTGAGATGAAACAGAGTGATGTAATCATAGGTATGGATTGGTTAGTTTAAAATTCTGCGACAATTAATTGTGAACAAAGAACGATCACTGTGAAGCCAAATGATGAATCTATTCATATTCTAGGTGATGTCTTTAATCCTAAGCCTACTCTTATTTCTGCTATGCAGATAATTAGAGGTATACGTAATAGCTGCAAAACATTTGTAGTGTATGTGAACAATCTGCATCAGAAAGGTAATGACGAAGATATTCCAGATTATGTAGGAAATCTCTTGAAAGAATATGCCGATGTATTTCCAGAAGACTTGCCTGGTATACCCCCACCTAGGCAGATTGACCACGCCATTGACCTATATCCAGGGAGTGAACCATATTCTAGAGCACCCTATAGATTTAACATTGATGAACTAAAGGAGCTTAAGATTCAATTAGATGATCTTTTGAAGAAAGGCTTAATAAAACCGAGTGTCTCACCTTGGGGTGCGCCTGTTTTATTTCAGAAGAAGAAAGACGGCTCTTACAGATTATGCATTGACTATAGGGGGTTGAATAAAAGAACAATTAAGAATAAGTATCCACTCCCTCACATAGATGACTTATTAGGTCAATTAAGTGGAGTGACCGTATTCACAAAGATTCACTTAAAATCTGGATATCACCAAATTAGGATCAAAACAGAGGATATTCCTAAGACGGCTTTTCGAACACGATATGGTCACTATGAGTTTACGGTTCTACCTTTTGGTTTAACAAATGCTCCTGCCACATTTATGTGCTTGATGAATAATATTTTTCAGGATTACCTAGATGAGTTCATCTTACTCTTCCTTGATGATATATTTGTGTACTCTAAAGATGATTCGGAGCATGCGGTACATCTCAAGAAGACTTTGCAGACTCTTAGAGAACACAAATTGTATGGGAAAAAGAGTAAGTTTTTCTTTGCTAACATCTATTGTTAGGGGTTAAGTTTGAATTGAAAACAGATCATCAGAGTCTAAAATACATCTTCACTCAACCATTGCTTAACAACAGGCAGCAGCGTTGGATTGAATTATTAAGCGAGTATGATTTTGACATTAAGTATCTTGCTGGTAAGGAAAATAAGGTTGCTGATGCATTGAGTCGGAGACCTTTGTGTAATCTTGTTTCTGTAATAAATTCTGATTTTCTCAGTCAAATTCAAGAAGAGATAAAACAGGATCCTTTTTATGCACGTATTTTGAATGCTTTGATGCGAAGAGGGGATCGATGTATGAGGAAAAATTTCATTTGCAGGATGGAGCACTGTATTGTAACAATCGGCTATGCTTATCTTCTGAATGTCCACTAAAAGTTAAAATACTGCATGATTGTCATGATGCACCTTTTTCTGCACATCCAGGTTATTCACGGACATATGTTAAAACAAAGTATTCTTACTTTTGGCCGTGTATGAAGCGGGATATTAGAAAATATGTAAATGAATGTTTGAAGTGCCAACAGGTGAAATCTGAGTTTAAGAGGATGCCACGAATGCTTCAACCTTTGGATGTTCCAAATCAGAAGTGGGAGTCTATTTCTATGGACTTTATCACTAAGCTACCTATGACCAGAAGTAAGCATGATACCATATTTGTTGTAGTCGATCGGCTTACCAAGATGGCACACTTCTTTCCTATGAAAAAGACTGATACTGCTTTGAATGTTGCAAGAATCTTTGTAAAAGAAATATTTCGATTGCATGGAATGCCTAAAAGCATAATTTCTGATAGAGATTCTAGATTTACATCAAACTTCTGGAAAGCGACATTTGAATCCATTGGAACTCAACTTCGTATGAGTACAGCTTTCCATCCACAAACTGATGGGGAAACCGAGAGGGTTAACAGGGTAGTTGAGGATATGTTGCGTATGTATGTGAATGAAAAGCAGGATAATTGGAGTGAATATTTACCCTTGGTTGAGTTTGCATACAATAGTGCATGGCATGCATCTATAAAAATGACTCCGTTTGAAGCTATGTATGGTTATAATTGTTTGACTCCACCTTCGTTTTTGGGTTTTCCAAATAAAGTAGAAGTATCCAAAGAAATGCTTGATAAGATGGATGAAGAACTTGGAAAAATTAAGAAACATATAAGAGAAGCTCAGAAAAGACAAAAGAAGTTCTATGATTTAAAGAGAAGACCACTTGAATTCCAAGTTAATGATATGGTATTTCTTAAAGTTAATCCTCACTGATCTAACTTGTTGCTAGGGAAGGATCATAGACTTTCTCCTCGATATGCATGCCCTTTTAAAGTTTTGAAAAAGATCGGATCTCTTGCTTATTTGCTGGAATTACCTAAATATCTAAATGTGCATCCTGTATTTCATGTCAGCTTACTTAAAAGATATGTGTCTAATGTTGCTCATGTTTTGCAGGACAATTATAAGCTGAAAGATGATGGCTCTTTTGAGCTTCAACCGGAAATAATATTAGATAGGAAGGAAAGATTTCTCAGAAATAGATCTATAGTAGAAACTTTGGTTAAATGGCATTCATACCCAGTAGAAGATTTGAGTTGGGTGAATTTAGATGACTTTCTAACACAATATCCTTCCTTCCAACTCTGAGGAGAGAGTTCTTAAAGGGGGGAAGAATTGTAATAGGCCTCTTTTCTAGTGAAATAATTCATTTTGAACTTTCTGAATTTCATTGTGGGGTTAATGCTTAGAACGAATAATTAGGTCATTTTATGCATGTAGGAAAAATTTTGGGTTGACAAGTTTCATATTCTCTCTCTAGACCTTAATTGCATCATGTTTTCCAGTGGGATTTTGAGTTGAAGATGAAAGAATTAAGGAAAACTTTGTATGACGGAAAGCTAGAGCAAGTATAAGAGAATAAAAGTGCTTGTGTGAGATTTTTGTGAATCATGTTCTAAGTACCTCGTTCAAGGTCCTACGTTTAGTTCATTGTAAGAAAATGCCTTGATTTTACTCTCTCTCTAGAATTTTAAACCTTGTAGGGCTCAAAAGTGGCATTTGAAGGTGGATTTGGACCTCGGACGTCTCTGTCAATATTGTGCATATCGAAAAATTGAATAAAAGTGTCTATCACAAGCTTAACCTAATTCCTCATTGTTTTTGAGTTACAGGGCTTTGAAAAGTGTCGTTTTTTCCAACACTTAAAAAGAAAAAAAAAACGAGGGCTTGTCTAATTCTATTCGAATCCGTGATTCTCATGCTCACGTGTCACCATGTCTAATTATGTATGTTTTCGGATATGTCTTCTTGGTTTTTTTTTGCTATTTTTGACAGGTATGCTAAAAAAAAGGAAGTACACTACGATCGCATGGCTTCTTGCGAAAGTTTTGGAGAAGCTCGACTTTTTCTAAATTTGGTGGATCGCACACTTCTTTGGGGGGCACGGCTGCGATCAAACGGAAAAAGATAAGAAGGCCTGCGCATCAACACGGAGGACACACAGAAATCTGAGAATTACCTTGTGATTGAGAGTGTGATTGAGAGTGAGAGTGAGAGTGAGAGTGTGATTGAGAGTGCGAGTGAGAATGTGATTGTGATAGCTCGGGGGTGGTCGGGAGGTAGAGGCTTCGTCAAGAAGCTATTGTCCAAAGCTATTGTAACCATTGATTCACATCTAAAATATCAGAATTCTTCCTTCTCTACGTTATATTTGTTCTACTCTTCCGCATCAGATTTTCTTTTACCTTGTGCAATCTCTGCGTTCTTCTCTCCACTGTTATTTCTGAGTAATCGAAAGATTGTGATTGGGGATAGATTGTGATTGAGGAAACGTTACAAGTGGTATCAGAGCAGAATCAATCCGCGGGAACGATGGAAAGTCTAACACAAAAGGTTCGTGAACAAGAGGAGCTTATTCAGAAGCTTCTTGGTGAATTGCGCAAAGAACGAGGGGGAAAGCAACCAGAAGGAGCAACAAATTTGTTTGTGGAGCTGAACGATGAAATAGATGAAGGTGCGAGAACATCTAGCGTACCTCGCGAAAAACGAAAACGCAATTCTGAAGATATGGAACCAGGTGAGTTTGCCCTTAACCAAGTCTTCAAGAAGGCAAAGTTAAATGATTTTGATGGCGAGAAGAAGAGTGGCGAAGATCTTGAGGCATGGATTGAAGAACTAGAGGATTTCTTTGATCTTCGAATATTTAGTGAAGAGTCCAAGGCAAAAGTTGGGATCCTGCATCTGCGTGGGATCGCGAAGCTATGGTGGAAGTCATATATGCAGACTCGAACGCGTTCTGGTCCTGTTCTATGGAAGGAATTTAGAGAACAAGCTGAAAAACGCTATTGTTCTCCACATTACCATATGGAGAAGAAGATGGAGTTCTACAATTTCCGACAACACGAAAATGACAAGCATAGCTTATCTATTGATGAGTACAAAGAGAAGTTCCTAATAAATATGCATTAGAGGTTAGTGGTAATGCTCTAAAGAGTAAATTTATTGAAGGGCCTCATGAGGAACTTCGCTATCAAGTCAAGGGATCTGGATGCATTGATTTTCTTGATGTTGTTGCGATGGGTGAGAACTTTGAGAAGATGGAGAAGTTCAATTTGCAGAAGGCAAATAGAAGCAGATTCATTGCAACGGGACATAGGCCACAAAGACCTGTTGCAATGAACATGAACAATTCAAAGAAAACTCCATCTTCTAACGACCAAGGTAAGAACCCTGCTCGGCCGGTGGAAAATCAAAGGAGGCGTCAACCAATTGAGTGGCAACAAGACCCTAATTTTATTGAGAATGCAAAACGACTTGGTTTGTGTTTTCGTTGCGGGGAGCAAGGGCATCGGACATATGAGTACTCGAAAAAGGCAGTCTTTCGACCCGCACAATCAAAAGCAATAAACATCATCGAGGAGGGTACGATTATCAAAGAATCAGATGATGGTGGTAAGTGCACTAACTCTACTTTACGTTGCATGGTGGTTAGTTCTTTCCCAAAGGCTTCTGTAATCACGATTGCGGGTATGATTTCTATGCATAAAACCAGATTTTTTATCGATTCAGGTAGTACCCATTGGTTTCTATCTTTAAAATTGGTACAGAATCTAGGGATAGCCCTAAATATGTAGATAACCAGACCTGTAGAGATGGCCAATGGACGATTACACTACACGAAAGGATATGTTGAAAACCTTGAATTTACTCTTTCTAATAGACGCTTTTTTGGAAGCTTCCATGTAATTGAGATGAAACAGAGTGATGTAATCATAGGTATGGATTGGTTAGTTAAAAATTCTACGACAATTAATTGTGAACTAAGAACGATCACTGTGAAGCTAAATGATGAATGATGTCTTTAATCCTAAGCCTACTCTTATTTCTGCTATGCAGATAATTAGAGGTATATGTGATGGCTGCAAAACATTTGTAGTGTATGTGAACAATCTGCATCAGGAAGCTAATGACGAAGATATTCCAGATTATGTAGGAAATCTCTTGAAAGAATATGCCAATGTATTTCCAGAAGACTTGCCTGGTATACCCCCACCTAGGCAGATTGACCACGCCATTGACCTATATCCAGGGAGTGAACCATATTCTAGAGCACCCTATAGATTTAACATTGATGAACTAAAGGAGCTTAAGATTCAATTAGATGATCTTTTGAAGAAAGGCTTAATAAAACCGAGTGTCTCACCTTGGGGTGCGCCTGTTTTATTTGAGAAGAAGAAAGACGGCTCTTACAGATTATGCATTGACTATACGGGGTTGAATAAAAGAACAATTAAGAATAAGTATCCACTCCCTCACATAGATGACTTATTAGGTCAATTAAGTGGAGCGACCGTATTCACAAAGATTGACTTAAGATCTGGATATCACCAAATTAGGATCAAAACAGAGGATATTCCTAAGACGGCTTTTCGAACACGATATGGTCACTATGTGTTTACGGTTCTACCTTTTGGTTTAACAAACGCTCCTCCCACATTTATGTGCTTGATGAATAATAATTTTCACGATTACCTAGATGAGTTCATCTTAGTCTTCCTTGATGATATATTTGTGTACTCTAAAGATGATTCGGAGCATGCGGTACATCTCAAGAAGACTTTGCAGACTCTTAGAGAACACAAATTGTATGGGAAAAAGAGTAAGTGTTTCTTTGCTAAGGATAAACTTGTGTATCTAGGAAGAGTAATATCAAAAGAAGGAATCCTTATAGATGAAGATAAAGTAAAAACAATAGTTGATTGGCCGATTCCTAAGACTGTAAGGGATGTTAGAAGTTTTCTTGGGTTGGCACAATATGAAAGAGCACATGTTAAGGATTTCTCTAAGATAGCTACTCCCCTCACCGAATTAACTAAGAAGAACGTAGGATTTGCGTGGAGTGATGCCTGTCAAAAATCATTTGAAACATTGAAACAAAAAGTCGTTGAGAATTGTGTTTTGAAAATACCAGAAATGGGAAAGCCTTTTGTGGTTGCATGTGATGCAAGTGGTAGTTAGATAGGATGTGTTATTTCACAAGATGGCAGGGTGGTCGCATATGAGTCCAGAAAACTAAGAAAACATGAACTTAACTATCCTACTCATTATTTAGAAATGCTTGTTGTTGTGCATGCACTTAAGCATTGGAGACATCTATTGTTAGGGGTTAAGTTTGAATTGAAAACAGATCATCAAAGTCTAAAATACATCTTCACTCAACCATTGCTTAACAACAGGCAGAAGCGTTGGATTGAATTATTAAGCGAGTATGATTTTGACATTAAGTATCTTGCTGGTAAGGAAAATAAGGTTGCTGATGCATTGAGTCGGAGACCTTTGTGTAATCTTGTTTCTGTAATAAATTCTGATTTTCTTAGTCAAATTCAAGAAGAGATAAAATAGGATCCTTTTTATGCACCTATTTTGAATGCTTTGAATGCGAACAGGGGATCGATGTATGAGGAAAAATTTCATTTGCAGGATGGAACACTGTATTGTAACAATCGGCTATGCTTATCTTCTGAATCTCCACTAAAAGTTAAAATACTGCATGATTGTCATGATGCACCTTTTTTTGCACATCCAGGTTATTCACAGACATATGTTAAAACAAAGTATTCTTACTTTTGGCCGTGTATGAAGCGGGATATTAGAAAATATGTAATTGAATGTTTGAAGTGCCAACAGGTGAAATCTGAGTTTAAGAGGATGCCAAGAATGCTTCAACCTTTGGATGTTCCAAATCAGAAGTGGGAGTCTATTTCTATGGACTTTATCACTAAGCTACCTATGACCAGAAGTAAGCATGATACCATATTTGTTGTAGTCGATCGGCTTACCAAGAGGGCACACTTCTTTCCTATGAAAAAGACTGATACTGCTTTGAATGTTGCAAGAATCTTTGTAAAACAAATATTTCGATTGCATGGAATGCCTAAAAGCATAATTTCTGATAGAGATTCTAGATTTACGTCAAACTTCTGGAAAGCGACATTTGAATCCATTGGAACTCAACTTCGTATGAGTACAGCTTTCCATCCACAAACTGATGGGGAAACCGAGAGGGTTAACATGGTAGCTGAGGATATGTTGCGTATGTATGTGAATGAAAACCAGGATAATTGGAGTGAATATTTACCCTTGGTTGAGTTTGCATACAATAGTGCATGGCATGCATCTATAAAAATGACTCCGTTTGAAGCTATGTATGGTTATAATTGTTTGACTCCACCTTCGTTTTTGGGTTTTCCAGATAAAGTAGAAGTATCCAAAGAAATGCTTGATAAGATGGATGAAGAACTTGGAAAAATTAAGAAACATATAAGAGAAGCTCAGAAAAGACAAAAGAAGTTCTATGATTTAAAGAGAAGACCACTTGAATTCCAAGTTAATGATATGGTATTTCTTAAAGTTAATCCTCACCGATCTATTTTGTTGCTAGGGAAGGATCATAGACTTTCTCCTCGATATGCAGGCCCTTTTAAAGTTTTGAAAAAGATCGGATCTCTTGCTTATTTGCTGGAATTACCTATTTATCTAAATGTGCATCCTTTATTTCATGTCAGCTTACTTAAAAGATGTGTCTAATGTTGCTCATGTTTTGCAGGACAATTATAAGCTGAAAGATGATGGCTCTTTTGAGCTTCAACTGGAAATAATATTAGATAGGAAGGAAAGATTTCTTAGAAATAGATCTATAGTAGAAATTTTGGTGA
Organism: Ceratopteris richardii; assembly: GCA_020310875.1. NCBI lineage: Eukaryota > Viridiplantae > Streptophyta > Polypodiopsida > Polypodiales > Pteridaceae > Ceratopteris > Ceratopteris richardii. The sequence goes on from CM035409.1 coordinate 190,981,126, forward strand.
AATGGCATTCATACCCAGTAGAAGATTCGAGTTGGGTGAATTTAGATGACTTTCTAACACATTATCCTTCTTTCCAACTTTGAGGACAGAGTTCTTAAAGGGGGGAAGAATTGTAATAGGCCTCTTTTCTAGTGAAATAATTCATTTTGAACTTTCTGAATTTCATTGTGGGGATAATGCTTAGAACGAATAATTAGGTCATCTTATGCATGTAGGAAAAATTTTGGGTTGACAAGTTTCATATTCTCTCTCTAGACCTTAATTGCATCATGTTTTCCAGTGGGATTTTGAAGGTGAAGATGAAAGAATTAAGGAAAACTCTTTATGAGGGAAATGTAGAGCAAGTATAAGAGAATAAAAGTGCCTGTGTGAGATTTTTGTGAATCATGTTCTAAGTACCTCGTTCAGGGTCCTACGTTTAGTTCATTGTAAGAAAATGCCTTGATTTTACTCTCTCTCTAGAAATTTAAACCTTGCAGGGCTCAAAAGTGGCATCTTGAATTTGGACCTCGGACGTCTCTATCAATATTGTGCAGATCAAAAAATTGAATAAAAGTGTCTCTCACAAGCTTAACATAATTCCTCATTGTTTTTGAGTTACAGGGCTTTGAAAAGTGCCGTTTTTTCCAACACTTAAAAAAAAAATGAGGGCTTGTCTAATTCTATTCGAATCCGTGATTCTCATGCTCACGTGTCACCATGTCTAATTATGTATGTTTTCGGATATGTCTTCTTGGTTTTTTTCTGCTATTTTTGACAGGTATGCACACTTCTTTGGGGGGCACGGCTGCGATGAAACGGAAAAAGATAAGAAGGCCTGCGCATCAACACGGAGGACACACAGAAATCTGAGAATTACCTTGTGATTGAGAGTGTGATTGAGAGTGAGAGTGTGATTGAGAGTGCGAGTGAGAATGCGATTGTGATAGCTCGGGGGTGGTCGGGAGGTAGAGGCTTCGTCAAAAAGCTATTGTAACCATTGATTCACATCTATAATATCAGAATTCTTCCTTCTCTGCGTCATATTTGTTCTACTCTTCCGCATCAGATTTTCTTTTACCTTGTGCAATCTCTGCATTCTTCTCTCCACTGTTATTTCTGAGTAATCAAAAGATTGTGATGGGGGATAGATTGTGATTGAGGAAACGTTACAAGTGGTATTAGAGCAGAATCAATCCGCGGGAACGATGGAAGGTCTAACACAAAAGGTTCGTGAACAAGAGGAGCTTATTCAGAAGCTTCTTGGTGAATTCCGCAAAGAACGAGGGGGAAAGCAACCAGAAGGAGCAACAAATTTGTTTGTGGAGCTGAACGATGAAATAGATGAAGGTGCCGGAACATCTAGCGTACCTCGCGAAAAACAAAAATGCAATTCTGAAGATATGGAACCAGGTGACTTTGCCCTTAACCAAAGCGTGGGATCGCGAAGCTATGGTGGAAGTCATATATGCAGACTCGAACGCGTTCTGGTCCTGTTCTATGGAAGGAATTTAGAGAACAAGCTGAAAAACGCTATTGTTCTCCACACTACCATATGGAGAAGAAGATGGAGTTCTACAATTTCCGACAACACGAAAGTGACAAGCATAGCTTATCTGTTGATGAGTACAAAGAGAAGTTCCTACGTCTTCATAAATATGGATTAGAGGTAAGTGGTAATGCTCTAAAGAGTAAATTTAATAAAGGGCTTCGATGGGAACTTCGCTATCAAGTCAAGGGATCTGGATGCATTGATTTTCTTGATGCTGTTGCGATGGCTGAGAACTTTGAGAAGATGGAGAAGTTCAATTTGCAGAAGGCAAATAGAAGCAGATTCATTGCAACAGGACATAGGCCACAAAGACCTGTTGCAATGAACATGAACAATTCAAAGAAAACTCCATCTTCTAATGACCAAGGTAAGAACCCTGCTCGGCCGGTGGAAAATCAAAGGAGGCGTCAACCAATTGAGTGGCAACAAGACCCTAATTTTATTGAGAGGGCAAAAAGACTTGGTCTGTGTTTTCGTTGCGGGGAGCAAGGGCATCGGACATATGAGTGCCCGAACAAGGCAGTCTTTCGACCTACACAATCAAAAGCGATAAACATCATCGAGGAGGGTACAATTATTGAGGAAGCAGATGATGGCGGTAAGTGCGCTAACTCTACTTTACGTTGCATGGTGGTTAGTTCTTTCCCAAAGGCTTCTGTAATCACGATTCCGGGTATGATTTATGTGCATAAAACCAGATTTTTGATCGATTCAGGTAGTACCCATTGTTTTCTATCTTTCAAATTGGTACAGAATCTAGGGATAGCCCTAAATATATAGATAGCCAGACCTGTAGAGATGGCCAATGGACGATTACACTACACGAAAGGATATGTTGAAAACCTTGAATTTACTCTTTCTAATAGACGCTTTTCTGGAAGCTTCCATGTAATTGAGATGAAATAGAGTGATGTAATCATAGGTATGGATTGGTTAGTTAAAAATTTTGCGACAATTAATTGTGAACAAAGAATGATCACTTTGAAGCTAAATGATGAATCTATTTATATTCTAGGTGATGTCTTTAATCCTAAGTCTACTCTTATTTCTGCTATGCAGATAATTAGAGGTATACATGATGGCTGCAAAACATTTGTAGTGTATGTGAACGATCTGCATCAGGAAGGTAATGACGAAGATATTCCAGATTATGTAGGAAATCTCTTGAAAGAATATGCCGATGTATTTCCAGAAGACTTGCTTGGTATACCCCCAGCTAGGCAGATTGACCATGCCATTGACCTATATCCAGGGAGTGAACCATATTCTAGAGCACCCTATAGATTTAACATTGATGAACTAAAGGAGCTTAAGATTCAATTAGATGATCTTTTGAAGAAAGGCTTAATAAAACCGAGTGTCTCACCTTGGGGTGCGCCTGTTTTATTTGAGAAGAAGAAAGACGGCTCTTACAGATTATGCATTGACTATAGGGGGTTGAATAAAAGAACAATTAAGAATAAGTATCCACTCCCTCACATAGATGACTTATTAGGTCAATTAAGTGGAGCGACCGTATTCACAAAGATTGACTTAAGATCTGGATATCACCAAATTAGGATCAAAACAGAGGATATTCCTAAGACGGCTTTTCGAACACGATATGGTCACTATGAGTTTACGGTTCTACCTTTTGGTTTAACAAACGCTCCTGCCACATTTATGTGCTTGATGAATAATATTTTTCACGATTACCTAGATGAGTTCATCTTAGTCTTCCTTGATGATATATTTGTGTACTCTAAAGATGATTCGGAGCATGCGGTACATCTCAAGAAGACTTTGCAGACTCTTAGAGAACACAAATTGTATGGGAAAAAGAGTAAGTGTTTCTTTGCTAAGGATAAACTTGTGTATCTAGGAAGAGTAATATCAAAAGAAGGAATCCTTATAGATGAAGATAAAGTAAAAACAATAGTTGATTGGCCGATTCCTAAGACTGTAAGGGATGTTAGAAGTTTTCTTGGGTTGGCACAATATGAAAGAGCACATATTAAGGATTTCTCTAAGATAGCTACTCCCCTCACCGAATTAACTAAAAAGAATGTAGGATTTGCGTGGAGTGATGCCTGTCAAAAATCATTTGAAACATTGAAACAAAAAGTCGTTGAGAATTGTGTTTTGAAAATACCAGAAATGGGAAAGCCTTTTGTGGTTGCATGTGATGCAAGTGGTAGTCAGATAGGATGTGTTATTTCACAAGATGGCAGGGTGGTCGCATATGAGTCCAGAAAACTAAGAAAACATAAACATTACTATCCTACTCATGATTTAGAAATGCTTGTTGTTGTGCATGCACTTAAGCATTGGAGACATCTATTGTTAGGGGCTAAGTTTGAATTGAAAACAGATCATCAAAGTCTAAAATACATCTTCACTCAACCATTGCTTAACAACAGGCAGAAGCGTTGGATTGATTTTATTAAGCGAGTATGATTTTGACATTAAGTATCTTGCTGGTAAGGAAAATAAGGTTGCTGATGCATTGAGTCGGAGACCTTTGTGTAATTTTGTTTCTGTAATAAATTCTGATTTTCTCAGTCAAATTCAAGAAGAGATAAAACAGGATCCTTTTTATGCACCTATTTTGAATGCTTTGAATGCGAACAGGGGATCGATGTATGAGGAAAAATTTCATTTGCAGGATGGAACACTATATTGTAACAATCGGCTATGCTTATCTTCTGAATCTCCACTAAAAGTTAAAATACTGCATGATTGTCATGATGCACCTTTTTCTACACATCGAGGTTATTCACAGACATATGTTAAAACAAAGTATTCTTACTTTCGGCCGTGTATGAAGCGGGATTTTAGAAATGAATGTTGTAAATGAATGTTTGAAGTGCCAATAGGTGAAATCTGAGTTTAAGAGGTTGCCAGGAATGCTTCAACCTTTGGATGTTCCAAATCAGAAGTGGGAGTCTATTTCTATGGACTTTATCACTAAGCTACCTATGACCAGAAGTAAGCATGATACCATATTTGTTGTAGTCGATCGGCTTACCAAGAGGGCACACTTCTTTCCTATGAAAAAGACTGATACTGCTTTGAATGTTGCAAGAATCTTTGTAAAAGAAATATTTCGATTGCATGGAATGCCTAAAAGCATAATTTCTGATAGAGATTCTAGATTTACATCAAACTTCTGGAAAGCGACATTTGAATCCATTAGAACTCAACTTCGTATGAGTACAACTTTCCATCCACAAATTGATGGGGAAACCAAGAGGGTTAACAGGGTAGTTGAGGATATGTTGCGTATGTATGTGAATGAAAAGCAGGATAATTGGAGTGAATATTTACCCTTGGTTGAGTTTGCATACAATAGTGCATGGCATGCATCTATAAAAATGACTCCATTTGAAGCTATGTATGGTTATAATTGTTTGACTCCACCTTCGTTTTTGGGTTTTCCAAATAAAGTAGAAGTATCCAAAGAAATGCTTGATAAGATGGATGAAGAACTTGGAAAAATCAAGAAACATATAAGAGAAGCTCAGAAAAGACAAAAGAAGTTCTATGATTTAAAGAGAAGACCACTTGAATTCCAAGTTAATGATATGGTATTTCTTAAAGTTAATCCTCACCGATCTAACTTGTTGCTAGGGAAGGATCATAGACTTTCTCCTCGATATGCAGGCCCTTTTAAAGTTTTGAAATCTTGCTTATTTGCTGGAATTAGCTAAATATCTAAATGTGCATCCTTTATTTCATGTCAGCTTACTTAAAAGATATGTGTCTAATGTTGCTCATGTTTTGCAGGACAATTATAAGCTGAAAGATGATGGCTCTTTTGAGCTTCAACCAGAAATAATATTAGATAGGAAGGAAAGATTTCTTAGAAATAGATCTATAGTAGAAATTTTGGTGAAATGGCATTCATACCCAATAGAAGATTCGAGTTGGAGGAATTTAGATGACTTTCTAACACATTATCCTTCTTTCCAACTCTAAGGACAGAGTTCTTAAAGGGGGGAAGAATTGTAATAGGCCTCTTTTCTAGTGAAATAATTCATTTTGAACTTTCTGAATTTCATTGTGGGGATAATGCTTAGAACAAATAATTAGGTCATTTTATGCATGTAGGAAAAATTTTGGGTTGACAAGTTTCATATTCTCTCTCTAGACCTTAATTGCATCATGTTTTCCAGTGGGATTTTGAAGGTGAAGATTCTTGATATATTTAGGTAGTGATTTGTGTGAACATTCTAGGACCGCCGGGGCACTTTTTTCCCTCTTTAGGAGGTTTTTTTCCCCCGGCTTGTATATACACCTATTGTCCTAATGGGCTACTTATCTTTGTACATTCTCTAGTAATACATTCAATATTGTGTGTTTGTATTCCAAGCTTCTTCTTCTTCCTTATGCTGTTCGCGTGCTTCCGCAGACGTCTATCTCCAACAATTGGTATTAGAGCAGGTCGTCGATTCTTCTAGGGCGCCGTCGACAGTCTCAGATTTGCACGAAATTTGGTGAGCTCGTTTCGGCCTCCGAACGCACTATCGCAGCGCTTGTGCAGGCTATTTCGTCCTTTTGTGCCAAAGGTATATACCAGTTTCTGCTCGCCAGTTTAAGCGTCTCGAAGTCTGCTACAGGTCTAGCAGAACTCGTCCGGGCAGTTTCGTTCAACTTTTTGAGATACAATCAATTTTTTGCATCAAGGTATTTTAGTCACCGGCCATGGCTGAAAGCAGTGATGTATTCCGTATGTTGGCTGTTGAGGATAAGTTGGATGGTACCAACTACCCATTATGGGCTTATATGATGCGACATGTACTGGTTGCAAAAGGATTGTAGAACATTGTGAAGGGTGTTGAAAGACGTCCTGTTAAACCTGTAACGATAGGTACTGCAAATACAGGTGCTGGAGCTGATGAAGATGGTGTCGAAGATGATATTCCGCAGATTCCTGTTCGTGCTGCTGTTTCTGTTGCACCTACTGCAGAGCAGATTCGCTGGGATGGCAGAGATGCCCAGGCACATGCATTGATAGCTTTGTCTATCAAATGTGCCATTATTCCTCACATTTGCTCTTGCAGAACAGCAAAGGATGCTTGGGATACACTTACCACTTTGTACCAGGCTAGGAATGAGGCTCGTGTTGCTTACCTCCGAAAACAGTTGGAGAGTGAGCACATGAATGAAGGTGATTCTATGGACAATTTCTTAACGAAGATCAAAGATTTGAAGGAACAGTTGATTTCTGCTGATGAGGTTATACCAGATAGCTCACTTGTGCAGACCGTTCTGAATGGTCTTCCTGATTCATATCAGAGTTTTGCTTCTACTCTTCGGTTGATGATGAAAGGCAATCCAAATGCCTTGTCATTTGAGGAGTTCGTTCTGTTCTGTTGCAGGAAGATCAGTCCAGGCAGAACAGGTCCATTATGCGTGTTGCAGATCAAGCTTTCCTGGCTAGTCAAAAGGGCAAAGGAAAATGGAGCTGTTCTACTAGTAAGCAGAAATCTACAAATGCTGCACAATCGAAGAACCAGGATAAAGATGAGAAGAAATCAGAAAAGCAGAAATTGTTTTGCAAGTACTGTAAAGGAAACGATCATATCATAAAGAACTGTCCAAAACTGGCTACTAAAGAGGCAAAGATGAAAGAGGCTGGAATGGTTGTTGCAGAGGCTTCTACACCAAAAACAGAGTCTGCAAATCTTGTGCAGGAAGAAGAATGGGCGTTTACTATTGTCTGCAGTTTTGACCCATCTTCTCATGATCAGTGCATGTCTGCAGTAGACTCAGATGTTTGGTACTTTGACAGTGGGGCGACCAAACATATTACCTCGCAGCGCAGTTTCTTCTCTTCACTCGAGCCTGCCCCTACAGGGAATACTATCACATGCGCCAATAACTCCTCTTATCCTGTTATGGGAGTTGGTAAGATCATTCTGACTACTGTTGATGGTAGTTCTTTCACTTTGTCAAATGCTTTATTTGTGCCAGGGATAAAAAAGAACCTGTTATCAGTTTCTGCATTAGCCAAGATTGGCTTGGTTGTGAAATTCGTTGATGACAGGTGTACAGTCCATGATCTCTCAAATGGCGATGTGATTATTGCTTCTGGCATTTTATGTCGTGGGCTGTATAAACTCATAGACTATGAAAGATCTGTGAATGATTCGGCATGTGTAGTTCATGATTCTCAGGCTATGTCAGATGCAAAGCTTTGGCATGCACGCTTTGGTCATCTGAATTTTGCTAGTTTGTTACGCCTGCAGAAATCTGAAATGGTGTCCTCTTTGCCCAAACTTGAGGAACCTGGAAAACATGTTTGTGAAGGCTGTATTTTGGGCAAAATGCAGCGTTCTTCCTTTCCAAAAGATGGTTCAGTTCGGGCTACACAAAAATTGCAGCTTGTACATAGTGATGTCTGTGGTCCTATGCAGACACCCTCTTTTGGAAATTACCTTTACTTCGTGACTTTCATTGATGATTTTTCCAAACATGCATGGGTATATCCACTCAAAGCAAAGTCCGAAGTGTTCATGTGCTTCAAACAGTTTTTGGTTTTGGCTGAAAATCTGTCAGCATGTAAAATGGGCACCCTCCGTTCTGATCGAGGGGGGGAATATATGTCTTCAGATTTTAATGCATTTATGGCTGAACGTGGGATAAAACACCAGTGTACAGTGCCGTATACACCTCAACAGAATGGAGTTGCTGAACGAAAGAACAGGTCACTCATGGAGATGGCGAGGTGCATGGTCAAAAGTCAGGCTTTACCACATAGTTTCTGGCTTGAGGCTGTCATGTGTGCAGCATATGTACTGAACAGGTGTCCCACTAAAGCGTTGCAGTCTATCACTCGATATGAGGCTTGGCATGACCGCAAGCCATCTGTTGCTCATCTGCGTGTTTTTTGTTGTTTGGCATATGCATTAGTGCCTGAACAACATCAGAGAAAATTGGATGATAAGGCAGTAAAATGTATTTTTGTTGGGTACAGTTCTGAAGTAAAGGCTATCGTCTGTATCATCCACAGACTAGACGCATTCTGGTTAGCCGTGATGTTGTCTTTGTGGAAGATGCTATTCAGCCATTGCTTTCATGTACTAAGGAGACATCTGTTAGCTCCAAAGACATGTATGATACTTTGATGCCTCTTTTTACAGGTGGACAGGCTAGTGCTGGTCCTAATGAGGCAACTTCTCAGCCTTTGCAGGTTTCATATGATGATGCAGATCATTCCATTTCTGATGCAGATTTACATGATGCACTTGTTGATGAGAGAACTGATATTGAGCAGGCAAAAACTATGCCAAAATGGCTGGTGCAGACTTTGCGTGACAGCAAATTAGATGCACCTTTGTCATATCGTACTCGTTCAGGCTCTCATAGTGCCTCCTTTGCATCAGATTGCTATGCTATGGCTGCATCTAGTCTCTGTGATGAGAATGAGCTGTTTCTTTTGATGAAGCACAAAATTCAGAAAATTGGATGGTTGCTATGCAATCTGAATATGATGCTATAATGAAGAATGGTACATGGTCTTTATGTGAATTGTCTCCTGGCAAGAAGGCCATTGGCACTAAGTGGGTATACAAGCTAAAGCGTAAACTTGATGGTACAGTTGACAAGTATAAGGCTAGGCTTGTTGCAAAGGGTTATGCACAGGAAAGAGGCATTGATTTTGATGAGACCTTTGCACCTACATGCCGCATGACTACTTGTTCGGAGCATTTGTGCACTTGCAGCCCATCATGGTTGGAATGTACATCAGTTGGACATTAAAACAACATTTCTGAATGGTGACTTGCATGAAGAAGTGTATGTTTTTCAGCCCCGTGGCTTTGTATAGAAAGGGCATGAAAACCAGGTTTGCAGGTTAAAGAAGGCATTATATGGTTTAAAGCAAGCACCACATGCTTGGTATGAGAAGATACATGCCTATCTGATTGCACATGGTTTTGAGAACAGTCCAACTGAAAGCACCTTATATGTTAAACGTGCTAATGATGTGCTTCTGATCATTGTTGTCTATGTTGATGACATGCTGCTCACTGGTCCTATTGAGACACATATTGCTGATTTTAAGGCTGATTTGCATGCCTCATTTGAGATGTATGATTTGGGGCATTTGCATCACTATTTGGGCATTCAGTTTATGCACGTTGATGGTGGAATGGCTTTGTGTCAAACGAAATATATTGACACATTATTGCAGCGTTTTGGCCTTGAAGATTGTAAGCCTATTGCCACTCCTATGGAGACAGGTTTACGATTGAGTCTTCATGATGCTGGAGATGCATTTGATGTTGTTCTCTATCAGCAGGCTGTTGGATGCTTGATTTACTTATGCATTACTCGGCCAGATATTCAGTTTGCTTTCTCACAGATGAGCAGGTTTATGCATTGCCTAGGAGTCACGCATTGGAAAGCGGTTAAGCGCATCTTTCGCTACTTGAGTGGTACTCGGCTACTTGAGTTGTTTTATCCCAAGGGGGGATCACTATCGGCAGATTTGCATGCTTTTTCTGACTCAGATTGGGCTAGTTGCTATGACACTCGTGTGTCCACCAGTGGTTTTTGCTTCATCTTGGTAGCTCATGTATATCTTGGTTGAGCAAGAAGCAGCCTACTGTGGCCACTTCCAGTTGTGAGGCTGAGTATAGGAAAGCTTTCACAGCGACTGTTGAGTGTGTGTGGCTCAGACGCCTTATGGCTGATTTGGGTGTTGGCCAGTCTTCTGCCACCACCATCTTCACTGACAGTCAGAGCGCATTGGAAGTTGCGAGGAACCCTGTGTTCCATGCTCGCACTAAGCACATTGAGGTGCATTATCACTATGTCAGGGAGAGGTTCTCTGCTGGGGAGATCAGCTTGGCATATGTGCCCACGCAGGAGAACATTGCAGACCTTTTCACGAAGGCTCTGCCTAGGGAGAAGTTTGAATCTTTCCGCAAAGCTTTGGGCTTACTTCCTTTTGTGGAGTGATTTCCACATAGCTTGGCACTTCCTTATACATGAGTGCCAGCTCCTTGTTCACCGCATCACTCCCAGGGGGGATTTGTTGATATATTTAGGTAGTGATGTGTGTGAACACTCTAGGACCACCGGGGCACTTTTTTCCCTCTTTAGGAGGTTTTTTTCTCCTGGCTTGTATATACGCCTATTGCCCTAATGGGCTACTTATCTTTGTACATTCTCTAGTAATACATTCAGTATTGTGTGTTTGTGCTCCAAGCTTCTTCTTCTTCCTTATGCTGTTCGCGTGCTTCCGTAGACGTCTATCTCCAACAAAGATGAAAGAATTAAGGAAAACTCTGTATGAGGGAAAGGTAGAGCAAGTATAAGAGAATAAAAGTGCCTGTGTGAGATTTTTGTGAATCATGTTCTAAGTACCTCGTTCAAGGTCCTACGTTTAGTTCATTGTAAGAAAATGCCTTGATTTTACTCTCTCTCTAGAATTTTAAACCTTGCAGGGCTCAAAAGTGGCATTTGGAGGTGGATTTGGACCTCGGACGTCTCTATCAATATTGTGCAAATCGAAAAATTGAATAAAAGTGTCTCTCACAAGCTTAACCTAATTCCTCATTGTTTTTGAGTTACAGGGCTTTGAAAAGTGCCGTTTTTTCCAACACTTAAAAAAAAAAAAAAACGAGGGCTTGTCTAATTCTATTCGAATCCGTGATTCTCATGCTCACATGTCACCATGTCTAATTATGTATGTTTTCGGATATGTCTTCTTGGTTTTTTTCTGCCATTTTTGACAGGTATGATAAAAAAAAGGAAGTACACTACGATCGCATGGCTTTTTGCGAAAGTTTTGGAGAAGCTCGACTTTTTCTAAATTTGGTGGATCACACACTTCTTTGGGGGGCATGGCTGCGATCAAACGGAAAAAGATAAGAAGGCTTGCGCATCAACACGGAGGATACACAGAAATCTGAGAATTACCTTGTGATTGAGAGTGTGATTGAGAGTGAGAGTGAGAGTGAGAGTGTGATTGAGAGTGCGAGTGAGAATGCGATTGTGATAGCTCGGGGGTGGTCGGGAGGTAGAGGCTTCGTCAAGAAGCTATTGTCCAAAGCTATTGTAACCATTGATTCACATTTATAATTTTTTTCATGCTTGGGTCCGTCTTACTTTCCTCTTCTCAGGAGAGAAAAACTTGAATTTAGGAGATTTCTAACCCTGCCGCCTCCTTTTCTTTCCCTTCCATCGATCAAATGAAGTATATTTTTGCAAAGGTATTGTCATTGCCCTCAGCAAAGAGATGTAACAAGGGGACACTTGGAGAGCGCAGTAGTGAATACCCCCTGAAGCCACGGGAATTACACCAGGCATAGATACCCAATCTTGGGTGAAATTCTTCCTTCTCTGCGTCATATTTGTTCTACTCTTCCGCATCAGATTTTCTTTTACCTTGTGCAATCTCTGCGTTCTTCTCTCCACTGTTATTTCTGAGTAATCGAAAGATTGTGATTGAGGAAACGTTACAACCTATGTCATATCATACTCAGTCAGGCTCTCATAGTGCCTCTTTTGCATTAGATTGCTATGCTATGTCTGCCTCTAGACTCTATGATGAAACTGAACCTGTTTCGTTTGATGAAGCACAAAATTCTGAACATTGGATGGCTACAATGCAATCTGAATATGATGCTATCATGAAAAATGGTACCTGGTCTTTATGTGACTTGCCTCATGGCAAGAAGGCCATTGACACTAAGTGGGTATACAAGCTGAAGTGTAAACCTGATGGAGCAGTTGACAACTATAAAGCTAGGCTTGTTGCAAAGGGTTATGCACAAGAAAGAGGCATTGGTTTTGATGAAACCTTTGCTCCTACTTGCTGAATGACTACTGTTCGTAGCATCTGTGCACTTGCAGCTCATCATGCTTGGAATGGACATCAATTGGACATTAAAACAACATTTCTGAATGGTGACTTGCATGAAGAAGTGTATGTTTTTCAGGCCCTTGGCTTTGTGCAAAAAGGGCATGAAAACCAGGTGTGTAGGTTAAAGAAGGCATTATATGGTTTAAAGCAAGCACCACATGCTTGGTATGAGAAGATACATGCCTATCTCATTGCACATGGTTTTTAGAAGAGTCCAATTGAAAGCGCCTTATATGTTAAGCATGCTAATGATGTACTTTTGATCATTGTGGTATATGTTGATGACATGCTGCTCACTCGTCCTCATGACACACATAATGCTGATTTGCATGCCTCATTTGAGATGTCTGAGTTGGGGCATTTGCATCACTATTTGGGCATTCGGTTTATGCAAGTTGATGGTGGAATGGCTTTGTGTCAAACGAAATATATTGACACATTATTGCAGCGTTTTGGCCTTGAAGACTATAAGCCTATTGCCACTCCTAGGGAGACAGGTTTACGATTGAGTCTTCATGATGCTGGAGATGCATTTGATCATGTTCTCTATCAGCAGGCTGTTGGATGCTTGATTTACTTATTCATTACTCGGCCATATATTCAGTTTGTTGTCTCACATATGAGCTAGTTTATGCATTGCCCAGGTGTCAAGCAGTGGCAGGTGGTTAAGCGCATCTTTCACTATTTGAGTGGTACCCGACTGCTTGGATTGTTTCATCCCAAGGGGGGATCACTACCGCCAGATTTGCATGCTTTTTTTGATAGTGACTCGGCTAGTTGCTATGACACCTATGTGTCCACCAGTGGTTTTTGCTTCATGCTTGGTAGCTCATGTATATCTTTGTTGAGCAAGAAGTAGCCTAATGTGGCCACTTCCAGTTGTGAGGCTCAATATAGGGCAACTTTCACACCGAATGTTGAGTGTGTGTGGCTAAGACACTTTATGGCTGATTTGGGTGTTGGTCAATCTTCTGTCATCGCCATCTTCACTGACAGTCAGAGCGCATTGGTAGGTGCGAGGAACCCTGTGTTGCATGCTCACACTAAGCACATTGAGGTGCATTATCATTATGTTAGGGAGAGGTACTCTGTTGGAGATCAGCTTGGCATATGTGCCAATGTAGGAGAACATTGCAGACCTTTTTACGAAGGCTTTGCCTAGGGAGAAGTTTGAAGCTTTCCGCAAAGCTTTGGGCTTACTTCCTTTTGTGGATTGATTCAACATAGCTTGGCACTTCCTTATACATGAGTGCCAGCTCCTTGTTCCCCGCATCACTCCGAAGGGGGATTTGTTGATATATTTAGGTAGTGATGTGTGTGAATACTCTAAGACCGATGGAAAACTTTTTTTTCTCTTTAGGAGGTTTTTTTCCCTCGACTTGTATATATGCCTATTGCCCTAATGAATTACTTATCTTTGTACATTATAGTGGTAATACATTCAGTATTGTGTGTTGTGCTTCAAGCTTCTTCTTCTTTCTTGTGCTGTTCACATGCTTCCGCAGACGTCTAACTCTAACAAAATAAATATATACATACGAATATATATATATATATATATATATATATATATATATATATATATATATATATATATATATATATTCACGAATGCAATTTTTAATGTTTTCAATATGTATTTATCATTTATATCACATATATATATATATATATATATATACATATATTTAAATTCTTTTATATTATATATTATGCATGATTCAAAAGTGGCATGTTGAATAGGTATAATATATTTTATCTGATCAGTACATTCGATACATTGAATTCGAGTATCGTATGTGATCGGTATGAACATCAATGAAACCACCACCTACGCATGACGTATATGCACCACCACAAAAAGAATGAATTGTTTTTGTTTCCATTGATCCCTGTCCACAATTTTTAAGCTCTTCTCACAAATTTTACGCTTGTTTCCATTGATCCCT